>CAJGYO010000235.1:0-70117 GCA_904845875.1 Miscanthus lutarioriparius
GTAACCTATCTTACATCGACATTTAACACCATTTCCAAACGGACCGAACAAGATTCCACATGACCCACGCCACCTAGGACTTCCATCGGTGCGCCCAAAACGATTTCTTCGAAAGCCCTATGGTACGCTTCGACGAAACCGCGTGCACTGATCTTGCTTCAAGATTAGCACTATCTCCAAACGGACTGGAAACGAGATTCCAGTTGAGCTTCATCACCAAGGAGTACCCATCAAAAGGCCCCCAAACGATATCTCAGCTCTATGCTGCTTTGGCACAAACCATGCACCTATCATCTTGCACCAACAATAACACCATCTCCAAACGGACCAAACGAGATTCCACATGACCCATGTCACCTAGGAGTTCCATAGGGTGCGGCCCAAAATGATATCTCGAACCTATGGTATATTTAATGCAAACTGCGCACCTATCTTCCATCAACACTAACACCATCTCCAAACGGACCTAACGAGATTCCACATGACCCACATCACCTAGGAGTTCCATCAAAAGGCCCAAAACGACATCTCTGAGCCTATGGTACGCTTAACGCAAAACCGTGCACCTATCTTTACATCAACACTAACACCATCTCCAAATGGACCAAACGAGATTCCACATGACCCATGTCACCTTGGAGTTTCATCTAAAAGCGCCCAAAACGATATCTCGAGCCTATGGTACGTTGAGCGCAAACCGGACCAATCTTCCATCAACACTAACACCATCTCCAAACGGACCGAACGAGATTCCACATGACCCACATCACCTAGGAGTTCCATTGTGTGTCCAAAACGATATCTGAGCCTATGGTACGCTTAGCGCAAACCGTGCACCTATCTTACATCAACACTAACACCATCTCCAAACGGACCTAACGAGATTCCACATGACCCACGCCACCTAGGAGTTCTTTCAAAAGGCCCAAAACAATTTCCGAGCCTATGGTACGCTCGACGCGCAAACTGTACCTGATCTTGCGTCAAGATTAACACCATCTCCAAATGGACCAAAACAAGGTTCCGCTTGAGCTTCACACCAACGGAGTACCATCGGAAAAGCGCCCTAAACGATATCTCGAGCTCTGTGGTATGTTTGCGCAAAACCATGCACCTATCTTGCACTCAACACTAACACCATCTCCAAACAGACCAAACGAGATTCCACATGACCCACGCCACCTAAGAGTTCCATAGGGTGCGCCCAAAACGATATCTGAACCTATGGTACGCTTAGCGCAAACCGTGCACCCAATCTTGTACATAACACTAACACCATCTCCAAACGGATTCTAACGAGATTCCACATGACCCACGCCACCTAGGGAGTTCTTTTCGAAAAGGCCCAAAACGATTAGCGAGCTTATGGTACCTTTCTAGCGTAAACCATGCACCCCATCTTGACATCAACACTAACACCATCTCCAAACGGACCAAAACGAGATTCCAGCTTGACCCACACCACCTAGGAGTACCATCGGGTGCGCCCTAAACGATATCTCGAGCCTATGGTACGCTTACGCAAACCGCACCTATCTTCCATCAACACTAACACCATCTCCAAACGGACCGGTAAACGAGATTCCACAAGACCCACATCACCTAGGAGTTCCACGGTGCATCCAAAACGATATCTCGAGCCTATGGTACGCGAAGTAAACCGCGGCACCAATCTTACATCAACACTAACACCATCTCCAAACGGACCAACGAGATTCCACATGACCCACGCCACCTAGGGAGTTCCATCTAAAAGGCCCAAATTGATTTCGAGCTTGTGGTACCTTTGGCGTAAACCATGCACCGATCTTGCATCAAGATTAACACTATCTCCAAACGGACCAAAACGAGATTCCACATGAGCTTCGTCACCTACGAGTACCATCTAAAAGGCCCTAAATGATATTCGAGCCTATGGTATGTTTACGCAAAACCGTGCACCTATCTTGCACTCAACACTAACACCATCTCCAAACGGATTGAACAAGATTCCACATGGCCCACATCACCTAGGAGTTCCATCGGGTGCCCAAAACGATATCTCGAGCCTATGGTACGCTTAGCGCAAAACCGCGTGCACCCATCTTTACATCAACACTAACACCATCTCCAAACGGATCGAACGAGATTCCACATGACCCACGTGACTCTAGGACTTCCACCAAAAGGCCCAAAACGATATTCCGAGCCTATGGTACGCTCGACGCAAAACCGCGGCACCGATCTTGCACTCAAGACTAGCACTATCTCCAAACAGATCGAAACGAGATTCCACCTTGACCCACATCACCAAAGGAGTACCATCAAAATCCTAAACGATATCTCGAGCCTATGTTACGCTTTGGCGCAAAACGTGCACCTATCTTCCATCAACACTAACACCATCTCCAAACGGACCTGAACGAGATTCCACATGACCCACATCACCTAGGAGTTCCATCGTTGCGTCCAAAATGATATCTGAGCCTATGGTACGTTTAGCGCAAACCGTGCACCAATCTTACATCTGCACTAACACCATCTCCAAACGGACCGAACGAGATTCCACATGACCCACGCCACCTAGGAGTTCTTTCAAAAGGCCCAAAACAATTTCCGAGTTTATGGTACGCTCGCTGCGCAAACCGTGCATTCGATCTTGCATCAAGATTACCACTATCTCCAAACAGACCAAACGAGATTCCACTTGAGCCACGCCACCTAGGGAGTACCATCAAAAGGCCCTAAACGATATCTCGAGCCTATGGTACGCTTTAGCGCAAACCGCAACTATCTTGCACTAACACTAACACCATCTCCAAATGGACCAAACGAGATTCCACATGACCCACGCCACCTAGGAATTCCATAGGGTGCATCCAAAACGATATATGAACCTATGGTACGTTGAGCGCAAACCGTGGACCAATCTTCCATCAACACTAATACCATCTCCAAACGGACCGAACGAGATTCCACATGACCCACATCACCTAGGAGTTCCATTGGGTGTGTCCAAAACGATATCTCGAGCCTATGGTACGCTTAGCGCAAACCGTGCACCAATCTTTACATCAGCACTAACACCATCTCCAAACGGACCGAACGAGATTCCACATGACCCACGCCACCGAGGAGTTCTTTTCAAAAGGCCCAAAAACAATTTCCGAGTTTATGGTACGTTCGGCTTAAACCGTGCACGATCTTGCACTAACAAGATTAACTCTATGTCCAAACGGACCAAACAAGGTTCTAGTTGAGTCACCTACGAGTACCATCCAAAAGCGCCCTAAACGATATCTCGAGTTTATGGTACGCTTGGCACAAACCGTGCACCTATCTTGCACTAACACTAACACCATCTCCAAATGGACCAAACGAGATTCCACATGACCCACGCCACCTAGGAGTTCCATAGGGTGCGCCCAAAATGATATCTGAACCTATGATAAGTTGAGCGCAAACCGCGGCACCAATCTTCCATCAACACTAACACCATCTCCAAACGGACCTAACGAGATTCCACATGACCCACATCACCTAGGAGTTCCATCGCAAAAGCGCCCAAAACGATTTCCGAGCTTATGGTACGCTTTAGCGCAAACCTGCACCTATCTTGCGCTCAAGATTAACACCATCTCCAAACGGACCAAAACGAGGTTCCAATTGAGCCACGTCACCTAGGAGTACCATCGGGTGCGCCCTAAATGATATCTCGAGCCTATGGTATGTTTTAGCAAAACCGTGCACCTATCTTTGCACTAACACTAACACCATCTCCAAACGGATTGAACAAGATTCCACATGACCCACATCACCTAGGAGTTCCATCAAAAGGCCCAAAACGATATCGAGCCTATGGTACGCTTAGCGCAAACCGTGCACCCATCTTACATCAACACTAACACCATCTCCAAACGGATCGAACGAGATTCCACATGACCCACTAGGAGTGACCTAGGACTTCCCGAGCCTATGGTGCGCCCAAAACAATTTCTCGAGCTTATGGTACGCTCGACGCAAACCGTGTAACTGATTCTTGCGCCAAGAGTAGCACTATCTCCAAACGGACCCAAACGAGATTCCAGTTGAGCTTCATCACCAAGGAGTACCATCTTGCAAAAGGCCATCTAAACGATATCTTAGGTTATTGATATGAACCCGCTTAGGGTTTATGGATGATCTTTCGATGAGAGGCGGAGATCACTGATTTGGTGGATGGAGATGACGCTTCACGCCCGACTACAGCCTTCCAAGACCGCGCCTTAGCAACCGATACACCACCTCCAAAGGCCGTCACGATCTTGTGGAGCGCGACAACCAGCCACTAGGGCTCCCGCCCTGCAAGCAATCAAGAACTAGCAAGAACAAGGAAACAAGCACTGAATTTGCAAGATGAAATTGAAAGCCTCAAACTGAATCTTATGATAAGTGGGGTTTCAAGACAAGGAGACGGGCGGTTGGATCAGCACGCTGCTACTACAAGCAAGTAGCAAAGGCTAAACTTGATCTAAACAAAACCCAAGTGTTCCTGGTGTATGGCTAGGGGTATATGACGTGTGGAGGACGACCACAAGAGAGTTTGGGTCGTGCTCCAACCCTAGGATGCGTCCCTCACTGGACTCTAAACGATACAAGCCCATTGGGCTAACTTAAGGTGGCGCAGCACCCTGGACAGAATAGACCTCTCGGTGATTTTTGGACTGTTGACGCCGTTTCTGAGCAGGTATGAGTATGAGGTCAGATCCGTATGAAAGTAGACTTTATTAGCTTTCCAACAAGTCCAGAATCACCCCAATCCGACTCCGTATGTAACCGTATGACCGTCACAAGTTGGAGGTGTGCTGCAGTCCGAATCCAGCCTACGCGAGTCCTTTTCCTTTCGGTCTTCTCCTTGATTCCTAATCAAAACAAGAGTGCACGTGTCTCCAAGATCTAAACAGGATGGACAAGAGCTCAAGAAGGAACTCACTTGATGATTAAGTGTTCGAGCACAAGCACGGGTAATAGGGACCAGCAGGTGTCGGCGTGTGACGGCGTGGATGTATGATCGGTGTTGATGTCCTCATCATCCTCCCTTTCTTGAATTTGAGTCGCCCTCGACTCAAGCTCATCTTCCTCACCCA
Source organism: Miscanthus lutarioriparius (assembly GCA_904845875.1). NCBI lineage: Eukaryota > Viridiplantae > Streptophyta > Magnoliopsida > Poales > Poaceae > Miscanthus > Miscanthus lutarioriparius. The sequence continues at coordinate 5,106 of CAJGYO010000235.1, forward strand.
AATAAGGCTTCAAATCTGCAATGTTAAATGTGGGACTAACCCCAAAATATGCAGGAAGATCAAGCTTATATGCATTCTCATTTATTCGTTGCATCACTTTAAAAGGACCATCCGCCTAGGCATCAATTTAGATTTTCTTAATTCAGGAAACCTATCCTTTCGCAAATGCAACCAAACCAAATCTCCAGGTTCAAGAATCAATTCCTTCTACCTTTATCTCCAGCAAATTTGTACTTAGCATTCATGCGCTTCTATGTTTTCTTTTAGTGGTTTCATGTAGTTTTAGCATCAATTCAGCACGTTGTTTAGCATCAAAATTCAACTTTTCAGAACTTGGCAATGGCATTAAATCAATAGGAGCACGTGGTAACAAGCCATAAACAATCTCAAAGGGACACATCTTCATAGTAGAATGCAGCGAAACGATTATAAGCAAACTCAATATGAGGCAAACAATCTTCCCACATCTTAATATTCTTCTTTAAAACAGTCCTTAACATAGTAGACAAAGTTCTATTCACAACTTCAGTTTGACCATCAGTTTGGGGGGTGACAAGTGGTGGAAAATAAAAGCTTAGTCCCCAATTTGGCCCATAAAGTTCTCCAAAATGGCTAAGAAATTTAGCATCACGATCGAAACAATTGTATTTGGCACACCATGCAAGTTTAACAACTTCTCGAAAGAACAAATCAGCAATATTTGTAGCATCATCAGTTTTATGACATGGTATGAAATGTGCCATTTTAGAGAATCGATCCACAACCACAAAAACACTATCTCGCCCTTTCCTAGTCCGTGGCAATCCCAAACACAAAATCCATAGAAATATCCTCCCAAGGAGCACTAGGAACAGGAAGAGGCATATACAAACCATGTGGATTCAACCGACTTAGCCTTTTGACATGTTGTGCATGAGCAACAAATCTCTCCACGCCTCGTCGCATCTTTGGCCAAAAGAAATGACCAGCAAGAATGTCCTCCGCCTTCTTCGCTCCAAAATGCCCCATCAAGCCACCTCCATGCGCTTCCCGCAGCAACAACAAGTTTAACGGAGCTAGCTGGAATGCATAGCTTGTTAGCTCTAAACACAAACCCATCATTGAGGATGAATTTGTTCCACGTTTTCCCATCTTTACAATGCAGCAGCACTTCTTTTTAAAATCAGCATCATGAGCATATCGGTCTTTAATTGTTTCTAACCCAAAGATCTTGTAATCAAGTTGATTCAGCAAAGTATATCTCCTAGACAATGCATCTGCAATGATATTATCCTTCCTTTCTTGTGTTTGATAACATAAGGAAAAGATTCAATAAATTCAACCCATTTTGCATGTCTACGATTCAGTTTTCCTTGACTACTTAATATGCTTCAAAGATTCATGATCGTAATGTATAACAAATTCTTTGGGCCACAAATAATGCTGCCATGTTTCTAATGTCCGCGACTAGAGCATATAATTCCTTATCATATGTAGAATAATTAAGAATAGGCCCGCCTAATTTCTCACTAAAGTATGCAACAGGTTTTCCTTCTTGTAACAAAACACCACCCAATCCAATTCCACTCGTGATCACATTCAAGCTCGAAAGTCTTATTAAAATCGTGGAGTTGGAGTAGAGGTGCATGTGTTAACTTATCTTTCAAGACATGGAAGGCGTGTTCTTGTGCTTTTGCCCCAAGAAAAGGGCACACCTTCTTTGTAAGCTCATTCAATGGTGCAGCAATGGTGCTGAAGTCCTTCACAAAACGGCGATAGAAACCAGCAAGTCCTAGGAAACTCCGCACTTGTGTGACCGCTGTGGGTACAGGCCATCCTTGTATAGCTTCCACCTTGGCTTTATCAACCTCAATTCCTCGTGGAGGACAACATAGCCAAGAAACGATACTCGATCGGTGCAGTAAAGTGCACTTCTCAAGGTTACCAAACAAACGTGCATCACGTGAGAGCATTGAAAACAGCACGTAAGTGATCAAGGTGTTCATCCATGGATTTGCTATAAATCAAGATATCATCAAAGTAGACGACAACAAATTTCCCAATGAAAGCACGCAAAACCTCGCTCATTAATCTCATGAAAGTACTAGGTGCATTAGTTAACCCAAAAGGCATGACTAACCACTCATATAGACCGAACTTGGTTTTGAAAGCAGTTTTCCATTCATCTCCCAATTTCATACTTAATCTGGTGGTACCCACTACGCAAATCAACCTTTTGAAAACACAACAAGCACCACTCAATTCATCAAGCATATCATCTAATCGTGGAATAGGGTGTCGATATCGAATGGTGATATTATTAATAGCCCTACAATCAACACACATGCACCATGTTCCATCTTTCTTAGGCACTAAAATCACCGAACAGCACAAGGACTAAGAGACTCACGCACATAACCTTTGTCTAGTAGTTCTTGCACTTGTCGCTGAATTTCCTTCTGCTTCTCCGGATTGGTCCTGTATGGCGACGGTTTGGCAAAGATGCTCCAGGATAAGATCAATTTGGTGCTCAATCCTCAGATTGGTGGCAGCCCCACCTGGTATCTCAATGGGAAACACATCAGAATACTCCGCAAAATGTTAGCAACAGTAGGGGGCAAAGAACGTTGCATATCCTCAAATGAAATCAAAGCATCCTTGCATACCAAAGCATAAGCAACAGAGGTGGATGCATTGAACTCATTAATATCAGATTTTGTAGCAAGCATACAACGCCCTTTCAATTTTTATCTCATCTTTGTCATCAACAACAGATTTGTCACTCGCTTTTGCTTTTGCAGCCTTAGTAACATCAGATTGCATAATAGCTTCAGGAGACATAGGATGCAACACAATTTTTCGATCATGGTATAGAAACGAATATTGATTTGATCTACCATGTTGCATCGAATCTCTATCAAATTGCCATGGTCTACCTAGCAGAATATTGCAAGCTTGCATAGGCACAACATCACATTCAACAATATCTTTGTATGATCCGATGGCAAAATCGATTCGCACTCAGTCTCGTTACCTTTGCCTTACCACCGTTGTTCAGCCATTGGATGTAGTAGGATGGGGGTGTGGTTTGGTGGTGAGGGCGAGCTTCTGCACCATGTCGCCATTTTGCCAAGTTGTTGCAGCTACCTCCATCAATGATCATGCGGCATTTAACGCTTCCTTGATGACACACTTTGTTTGGAATAAAGTGTGTCGCTGATTTTGCTCCGCTTTTTCCATTTGTGCACTAAGCACTCGCTGTACAATCAAGCTCTCATAGTGCTCCGCGCCACCTGCATTAATGTGTTCTTCTATGTGTTCCTCACTACCTGCATAGTCAGCCGCAAGCAATGCAAGTGTATCTTCATCAAAATCACTAGCAGATGAACACTCACCATCATCTTTGACAATCATAACACGCTTGTTTGGGCAGTCACGCATCATATGGCCATATCCCTTGCAACCGATGACATTGTATGTTGCTTGTTCTACCTGTCGATGCCACGGATGAAGTACTCGCAAGCCGCTTTTTTTGCGCCTGTCTTCGCCACTGAATTGGTGGGGCAGCTCGAGTCTTGTCACTAGATGAAGGCGAGGAGTACGTGTAGACGGAGTTGTAGACGCGCGGCTGCCATGAACTAGCTTTCCTGCAGAAACATTAGTCCTTGAGCTAGCACGTCCGTCCCCTGCACTTCCTGCTCAGCTTTACAAGCAAGATGAAATAGTTTGGTTACGTTATTGTATTCTTTGTGTTTGTGATATCCTGAATTTCCCGATTTAACCCACCTAAAAATCTAGCCATAGCAGGTTCCTCATCCTCCTCTAATTTACAACGCAACATACCCGCTTGTAATTCCTGATAGTATTCTTCACATTTTTAGAACCTTGTCTCAATTGCTGCAACTTATTTATCATATCACGGGCATAGTAAGATGGAACAAATCTAGCTCTCATGGCTCGCTTCAGCGCATCCCAAGTTTTAGGTATGTTATTAGAATTTTTCTTGCCATATTCAATCCACCAAACAGAAGCAAAATCTGTGAACTCACTAGTAGCAGCCCTAACACGGTGTTCTCGTGAAATTCATGGCATGCAAACTTTTGATCAACAGCAATCTCCCAAGTAATGTATGCATCAGGGTCATATTTTCCATCAAAAGGAGGTATTTTAAATTTAATCTTACTGAAAGCATCATCATTATTGTGTACTCAAGGTCAAGGGCGGCCACCCATACCTCTACGGCCAGGACGAGGCGACATCGATCACGAAAGTGTCTCGATCATCATGCTCAAGATCACCTGTGTATTCTTCATCATAACTACCATCCTCTCGATCTTCCTCCTTCTTTTCTTCTTTATGCTGGTCTTTATCATTGTTGTGGAGGTCATCAAACGCCTCAGCAGAAAGCAGCAAGGCTTTTGTCCACACTAGCAATGGACTGCTCCAAACCTGCAAGCTTGTTGTTTCATGGGTAATCATGAGCCTCCAACCGCCCAAGTTTGTCATTTGTCACCCGCAAGTCATTATCAAGTCCCTCCGCAGCAACTTCACTTTCCTTTCAAAATGTTGTATGATGCCCTTTGTGCGAGGCGTAATGTGGAATTTGGTTATCTTCGCTAAACCCTCCATGCTTCAAAGGCAAAGACAACAAGAAGACAAGTGAAGAAATAAAAGCCCTACAACTACTAGGATGTAGCTACAGCAAGTCGCCACTCTCCACCTATTACACAAGTTCTTACCAGTTCTTACCTTGCTCGACAGAGGGGTCATCTACCAACAAGTCTCTGTAAGAATGGATGAAGTGTATCGTGCCGCAAAGACGAGACCCGTCAAGCTATACAATATGTGGAGCTATAGGTGGGCTGAAACAAGGAACTAACTAGCACCACGTTAGTTACAAAAGCAAGCTGAATAATCGCTCAACTGGCATGGTATCTGGCTGGTCCTAGTCTAGACCGTATAGAGACGCGAGCCTGGACACAAAGGAGAGCACAACACACCACCAAGTGAACGAAAAATCTCTAAGATCAGCCCCTTTCTTCTTTTCTTTTGCTTCTTTCTTTTTTTTTTTTTTTTGAATATTTTTTTAGGGGCACTCAAAACTGATTATATGAACAAGAACACTCCCAAAGAGTAACTCAAAGCACACACACTTTTTCCGAAAGGGCAGGGGTATTCCGTAAAAAAAAGATATGAATACTTGTCAAGTGGTTCGCTTTGATATTTGTAGCATTGTGGTGAACTGATTCCTCGTCCGATTGGAACTTCCAATTCTACTCGGACTTGGCCAACAGCGAGGAATACCGATTCCTTGATCCGACTCAAACTTGAAAACCTACTTGGATTCGCCAACAGAGAGGAACAGCCAATTCCTTGTCCGATTCAAACTTCAAACCCTACTTGGATTTGGCCAACAGAGAGACTATATGATAGCGCTGCGTGTTGTGATAGAACGTGACAAGAACTCAAACTCTAAAGGACTAAAACTAAGACCAGCAACTTGACACAACCGATGCAACCGATGACTCAACAAGCCCTAACTAGGTAGCACTAGCCACGGCCCAAAGGTCTATAGGATTGTAGGAAACTAATCTACTATTTTTTTGGCTTTTTGGACGGTAGGAAAAATAAAAACAGCGAAGAATTACAAGTCTCTCACCGATAAACCTTGCTCGATTACTAATTGATATGAACCCGCTTAGGGTTTATGGACGATCTTTCGATGAGAGGCGGAGATCACTCGATTTGGTGGATGGAGATGACGCTCACGGCCCGACTACAGCCTTCCAAGACCGCGCCTTAGCAACCGATACACCACCTCCAAAGGCCGCCACGATCTTGTGGAGCGCGACAACCAGCCACTAGGGCTCCCTGGCCCTGCAAGCAATCAAGAACTAGCAAGAACAAGGAAACAAGCACTGAATTTGCAAGATGAAATTGAAAGCCTCAAACTGAATCTTATGATAAGTGGGGTTTCAAGACAAGGAGACGGGCGGCTGGATCAGCACGCTACGCTTACAAGCAAGTAGCAAAGGCTAAACTTGATCTAAACAAAACCCAAGTGTTCCTGGTGGCGGCTAAGGGTATATGACGTGGAGGACGACCACAAGAGAGTTTGGGTCGTGCTCCAACCCTAGGATGCGTCCCTACTGGACTCTAAACGATACAAGCCCATTGGGCTAACTTAAGGTGGCGCAGCACCCTGGACAGAATAGACCTCTCGGTGATTTTTGGACTGTTGACGCCGTTTCTGAGCAGGTATGAGTATGAGGTCAGATCCGTATGAAAGTAGACTTTATTAGCTTTCCAACAAGTCCAGAATCACCCCAATCCGACTCAGATGTAACCGTGGCGACCGTCCGCAAGTTGGAGGTGTGCTGCAGTCCGAATCCAGCCTACGCGAGTCCTTTTTCCTTTCGGTCTTCTCCTTGATTCCTAATCAAAACAAGAGTGCACGTGTCTCCAAGATCTAAACAGGATGGACAAGAGCTCAAGAAGGAACTCACTTGATGATTAAGTGTTCGAGCACGAGCACGGGTAATAGGACCAGCAGGTGTCGGCGTGGACGGCGTGGATGTATGATCGGTGTTGATGTCCTCATCAGCTATGCTATGTTTGGCACAAACTGTGGACCTATCTTGCACTAACACTAACACCATCTCCACGAGATTCCACAAGACCCACGTCACCTAGGAGTTCCATAGGGTGCGTCCAAAACAATATCTGAACCTATGGTGCGTTGAGCGCAAACCGTGGACCAATCTTCCATCAACACTAACACCATCTCCAAACGGACCTAACGAGATTCCACATGACCCACATCACCAGGAGTTCCATTGGGTGTGTCCAAAACGATATCTCGAGCCTATGGTACGCTTAGCGCAAACCGTGCACCAATATTACATCAGCACTAACACCATCTCCAAACGGACCTAACGAGATTCCATTTGACCCACGCCACCTAGGAGTTCTTTTCAAAAGCGCCCAAAACAATTTCCGAGCTTGTGGTACCTTCGGCGCAAAACCGTGCAAAACCGATCTTGCGCCAAGATTAGCACTATCTCTAAATGGACCAAAACAAGGTTCCAGTTGAGCTTCATCACCCACGAGTACCATCGGGTGCGCCCTAAACGATATCGAGCTCATGGTACGCTTGGCGCAAAACCATGCACCTATCTTGCACTAACACTAACACCATCTCCAAACGGACCAAACGAGATTCCACATGACCCACGCCACCTAAGAGTTCCATAGGGTGCGCCCAAAACGATATCTGAACCTATGATAAGTTGAGCGCAAACCGTGCACCAATCTTCCATCAACACTAACACCATCTCCAAACGGACCTAACGAGATTCCACATGACCCACGCACCTAGGAGTTCCATAGGGTGCGCCCAAAATGATATCTGAACCTATGATAAGTTGAGCGCAAAACCATGCACCAATCTTCCATCAACACTAACACCATCTCCAAACGGACCGAACGAGATTCCACATGACCCACATCACCTAGGAGTTCCATTTCAAAAGGCCCAAAATGATATCTCGAGCCTATGGTACGCTTAGCGCAAACCGTGCACCAATCTTACATCAACACTAACACCATCTCCAAACGGATCAAAACGAGATTCCACATGACCCACATCACCTAGGAGTTCTATCAAAAGGCCCAAAACGATTTCGAGCTTGTGGTACCTTCGGCGTAAAACTGTGCACCGATCTTAAGGCCAAGATTAGCACTATCTCCAAACGGACCAAAACGAGGTTCCAAATGAGCTTGGTCACCTACTAGTACCATCGGGTGCGCCCTAAATGATATCTGAGCCTATGGTATGTTTTATAAACCGTGGCACCTATCTTGCACTAACACTAACACCATCTCCAAACGGATTGAACAAGATTCCACATGACCCACATCACCAAGGAGTTCCATCTAAAAGGCCCAAAACGATATCTCGAGCCTATGGTACGCTTAGCGCAAAACCGCACCCATCTTACATCGACACTAACACCATCTCCAAACGGATCGAACGAGATTCCACATGACCCACGCCACCTAGGACTTCCACCGGTGCGCCCAAAACAATTTCCGAGCCTATGGTACGCTTCGACGCAAACCGCTGCACTGATCTTGCATCAAGATTAGCACTATCTCCAAACGGACCCAAACGAGATTCCAGTTGAGCTTCATCACCAAGGAGTACCATCAAAAGGCCCTAAACGATATCTTAGGCTATGCTATGTTTGGCACAAACCGTGGACCTATCTTGCACTAACACTAACACCATCTCCAAACGGACCAAACGAGATTCCACATGACCCACGCCACCTAGGAGTTCCATAGGGTGCGCCCAAAACAATATCTGAACCTATGGTACGTTGAGCGCAAACCGTGGACCAATCTTCCATCAACACTAACACCATCTCCAAACGGACCTAACGAGATTCCACATGACCCACATCACCAGGAGTTCCATTGGGTGTGTCCAAAACGATATCTCGAGCCTATGGTACGCTTAGCGCAAAACCGTGCACCAATCTTACATCAGCACTAACACCATCTCCAAACGGACCTAACGAGATTCCATTTGACCCACGTCACCTAGGAGTTCTTTTCAAAAGGCCCAAAACAATTTCCGAGCTTATGGTACCTTCGGGCGCAAAACCTGCACCCGATCTTGCGCCAAGATTAGCACTATCTCCAAATTGATCAAATCGAGGTTCCAATTGAGCTTCGTCACCTACTAGTACCATCAAAAGCGCCCTAAACGATATCTCGAGCCTATGGTACGCTTGGCGCAAACCGTGCACCTATCTTGCATCAACACTAACACCATCTCCAAACGGATTGAACAAGATTCCACATGACCCACATCACCTAGGAGTTCCATCTAAAAGGCCCAAAACGATATCTCGAACCTATGGTACGCTTAGCGCAAAACCGTGCACCCATCTTACATCAACACTAACACCATCTCCAAACGGATCAAACGAGATTCCACATGACCCACGCCACCTAGGACTTCCATCGGAAAAAGGCCCAAAACAATTTCCGAGCCTATGGTACGCTCGACGCAAACCATGCACTGATCTAAGGCCAAGATTAGCACTATCTCCAAACGGACCAAACGAGATTCCAGTTGAGCTTCATCACCTAGGAGTACCATCAAAAAGGCCCTAAATGATATCTCGAGGCTATGCTATGTTTGGCACAAACTGTGGACCTATCTTGCACTAACACTAACACCATCTCCAAATGGACCAAACGAGATTCCACATGACCCACGCCACCTAGGAGTTCCATAGGGTGCGCCCAAAACGATATCTCGAACCTATGGTACGTTGAGCACAAACCGTGCACCAATCTTCCATCAACACTAACACCATCTCCAAACGGACCTAACGAGATTCCACATGACCCACATCACCTAGGAGTTCCATCAAAAGGCCCAAAACGATATCTCGAGCCTATGGTATGTTTAGCGCAAAACCGTGCAACTATCTTCCATCAACACTAACACCATCTCCAAACGGACCGAACGAGATTCCACATGACCCACATCACCTAGGGGTTCCATCAAAAGGCCCAAAACGATATCTCGAGCCTATGGTACGCTTAACGCAAAACCGTGCACCTATCTTACATCAACACTAACACTATCTCCAAAATGGATCGAACGAGATTCCACATGACCCATGTCACCTAGGAGTTCCATCAAAAGCGCCCAAAACGATATCTCGAGCCTATGGTACGTTGAGCGCAAACCGTGGACCAATCTTCCATCAACACTAACACCATCTCCAAACGGACCTAACGAGATTCCACATGACCCACATCACCTAGGAGTTCCATTGGGTGTGTCCAAAACGATATCTCGAGCCTATGGTACGCTTAGCGCAAACCGCACCAATCTTACATCAGCACTAACACCATCTCCAAACGGACCGAACGAGATTCCACATGACCCACGTCACCTAGGAGTTCTTTCTAAAAGGCCCAAAACAATTTCCGAGAGTTTATGGTACGCTTACGCGCAAACCGTGCACTCGATCTTGCATCAAGATTACCACCATCTCCAAATGGACCAAAACAAGGTTCCAGTTGACCCACGCCACCAACGAGTACCATCAAAAGGCCCTAAACGATATCTCGAGCCTGTGGTACGTTTGGCGCAAACCATGCACCTATCTTGCACTAACACTAACACCATCTCCAAACAGACCAAACGAGATTCCACATGACCCACGTCACCTAAGAGTTCCATAGGGTGCGCCCAAAACGATATCTCGAACCAATGGTACGTTGAGCGCAAAACGTGGACCAATCTTACATCAACACTAACACCATCTCCAAACGGACCGAACGAGATTCCACATGACCCACGTCACCTAGGAGTTCCTTTAAAAAGGCCCAAAACGATATCCGAGCTATGGTACGCTTAGCGCAAACTGCACCGATCTTACATCAACATTAACACCATCTCCAAACGGACCAAAACGAGATTCCACATGACCCACATCACCTAGGGAGTACCATCGGGTGCATCCTAAACGATATCTCGAGCCTATGGTACGCTTGACGCGCAAACCGCACCTATCTTGCACTCAAACAATAACACCATCTCCAAACGGACCAAACGAGATTCCACATGACCCACATCACCTAGGAGTTCCATAGGGTGCGCCCAAAACGATATCTCGAGCCTATGGTATGTTTAGCGCAAACCGTGCAACTATCTTCCATCAACACTAACACCATCTCCAAACGGACCGAACGAGATTCCACATGACCCACATCACCTAGGGAGTTCCATCAAAAGGCCCAACACGATATCTCGAGCCTATGGTACGCTTAACGCAAAACCGCACCTATCTTACATCAACACTAACACCATCTCCAAATGGACCGAACGAGATTCCACATGACCCATGTCACCTAGGAGTTTCATCAAAAGGCCCAAAACGATATCTGAGCCTATGGTACGTTGAGCGCAAACCGTGGACCAATCTTCCATCAACACTAACACCATCTCCAAACGGACCTAACGAGATTCCACATGACCCACATCACCTAGGACTTCCATTGGGTGTGGCCCAAATGATATCTCGAGCCTATGGTACGCTTAAGCTAAACCGTGCACCAATCTTACATCAGCACTAACACCATCTCCAAACGGACCGAACGAGATTCCACATGACCCACGTCACCTAGGAGTTCTTTCGGGTGCGCCCAAAACAATTTCCGAGCCTATGGTACGTTTCGACGCAAACCGTGCACCGATCTTGCGCCAAGATTACCACCATCTCCAAAATGGACCAAAACGAGGTTCCACTTGACCCACATCACCTAGGAGTACCATAGGGTGCGCCCAAACGATATCTGAGCCTATGGTATGTTTAGCGCAAACCATGCACCTATCTTGCACTAACACTAACACCATCTCCAAACGGACCTGAACGAGATTCCACATGACCCACATCACCTAAGAGTTCCATAGGGTGCGCCCAAAACGATATCGAACCTATGGTACGCTTAGCGCAAAACCGTGGACCAATCTTACATTTGCACTAACACTATCTCCAAACGGATCAATGAGATTCCACATGACCCACGTCACCTAGGAGTTCCATCAAAAGGCCCAAATTGATTTCGAGCTTGTGGTACCTTCGGCGTAAAACCATGCACCGATCTTGCGCCAAGATTAGCACTATCTCCAAACGGACCAAAACGAGCTTCCAGCTTGAGCTTCATCACCTACGAGTCCACCATCCAAAAGGCCCTAAATGATATCTCGAGCCTATGGTATGTTTGGCGCAAACCGTGCACCTATCTTGCACTAACACTAACACCATCTCCAAACGGATTGAACAAGATTCCACATGGCCCACATCACCAAGGAGTTCCATCGGGTGCGCCCAAAACGATATCTCGAGCCTATGGTACGCGTTTAGCGCAAACCGTGCACCCATCTTACATCGACACTAACACCATCTCCAAACGGATCGAACGAGATTCCACATGACCCACGTGACCTAGGACTTCCACCGGTGCGCCCAAAACAATTCTCGAGCCTATGGTACGTTTCGATTTAAACCTGCACCGATCTTGCGCCAAGATTAGCACTATCTCGCAAACAGACCAAACGAGATTCCAGTTGAGCTTCATCACCAAGGAGTACCATCTAAAAGCATCCTAAACGATATCTCGAGACTATGTTACGTTTGGCGCAAACCGTGCACCTATCTTCCATCAACACTAACACCATCTCCAAACGGACCAAAACGAGATTCCACATGACCCACATCACCTAGGAGTTCCATAGGGCAAAAGGCCCAAAACGATATCTCGAACCTATGGTACGTTGAGCTAAAACCGTGGACCAATCTTCCATCAACACTAACACCATCTCCAAACGGATCGAACGAGATTCCACATGACCCACATCACCTAGGAGTTCCATCGGGTGCGCCCAAAATGATATCTGAGCCTATGGTACGCTTTAGCGCAAAACCGTGCACCAATCTTACATCTGCACTAACACCATCTCCAAACATACCGAACGAGATTCCACATGACCCACGTCACCTAGGAGTTCTTTCAAAAGGCCCAAAACAATTTCCGAGCCTATGGTACGTTCGACACAAACTGTGTGCACTCGATCTTGCGCCAAGATTACCACTATCTCCAAACAGACCAAACGAGATTCCAGTTGAGCTTCATCACCTAGGAGTACCATCGGGTGCGCCCTAAACGATATCTCGAGCCTATGCTACGTTTATACAAACCGTGCACCTATCTTGCACTAACACTAACACCATCTCCAAACGGACCAAACGAGATTCCACATGACCCACGCCACCTAGGAGTTCCATAGGGTGCGCCCAAAACGATATATGAACCTATGGTACGTTGAGCGCAAAACCGTGGACCAATCTTCCATCAACACTAACACCATCTCCAAACGGACCGAACGAGATTCCACATGACCCACATCACCTAGGAGTTCCATTGGGTGTGTCCAAAACGATATCTCGAGCCTATGGTACGCTTAGCGCAAACCGTGCACCAATCTTACATCAGCACTAACACCATCTCCAAACGGACCAACGAGATTCCACATGACCCACGCCACCGAGGAGTTCTTTTCAAAAGGCCCAAAACAATTTCCGAGCCTTATGGTACCTTCGACGCAAAAACTGCATCGATCTTTAAGGCCAAGATTACCACTATGTCCAAACAGACCAAACAAGGTTCTAGTTGAGCTTCGTCACCACCTACGAGTACCATCAAAAGCGCCCTAAACGATATCTCGAGCCTATGGTACGTTTGGCACAAACCGTGCACCTATCTTGCACTAACACTAACACCATCTCCAAATGGACCAAACGAGATTCCACATGACCCACATCACCTAGGAGTTCCATAGGGTGCGCCCAAAACGATATTCGAACCTATGGTAAGTTGAGCGCAAAACGTGCACCAATCTTCCATCAACACTAACACCATCTCCAAACGGATCGAACGAGATTCCACATGACCCACATCACCTAGGAGTTCCATCGAAAAGGCCCAAAACGATTTTCGAGCTTATGGTACCTTCGGCGCAAAACTTGTAATCCGATTGCGTCAAGATTAGCACTATCTCCAAACGGACCAAAACGAGGTTCCAATTGAGCTTCATCACCTACTAGTAGTACCATCTAAAAGGCCCTAAATGATATCTCGAGCCTATGGTATGTTTGGCGCAAAACCGTGCACCTATCTTGCACTAACACTAACACCATCTCCAAACGGATTGAACAAGATTCCACATGACCCACATCACCAAGGAGTTCCATCGGGTGCGCCCAAAACGATATCTCGAGCCTATGGTACGCTTAGCGCAAACCGTGCACCCATCTTACATCGACACTAACACCATCTCCAAACAGATCGAACGAGATTCCACATGACCCACGTCACCTAGGACTTCCACCTAAAAGCGCCCAAAACAATTTCGAGCCTATGGTACGTTTAGCGCAAAACGTGCACCGATCTTACATCAAGATTAGCACTATCTCCAAACGGACCAAACGAGATTCCAGTTGAGCTTCATCACCAAGGAGTACCATCGGGTGCCCTAAACGATATCTTAGGCTATGCTATGTTTGGCACAAACTGTGGACCTATCTTGCACTAACACTAACACCATCTCCAAACGGACCAAACGAGATTCCACATGACCCACGTCACCTAGGAGTTCCATAGGGTGCGCCCAAAACAATATCTGAACCTATGGTACGTTGAGCGCAAACCGTGGACCAATCTTCCATCAACACTAACACCATCTCCAAACGGACCGAACGAGATTCCACATGACCCACATCACCAGGAGTTCCATTGGGTGTGTCCAAAACGATATCTCGAGCCTATGGTACGCTTTTAGCGCAAACCGTGCACCAATATTACATCAGCACTAACACCATCTCCAAACGGACCGAACGAGATTCCATTTGACCCACGTCACCTAGGAGTTCTTTCTAAAAGGCCCAAAACAATTTCCGAGCTTGTGGTACCTTGGCGCAAAACCTGCACCGATCTTGCGCCAAGATTAGCACTATCTCTAAATGGACCAAAACAAGGTTCCAGCTTGAGCTTCACACCACCTACGAGTACCATCAAAAGGCCCTAAACGATATTCGAGCCTATGGTACGCTTGGCGCAAAACCATGCACCTATCTTGCACTAACACTAACACCATCTCCAAACGGACCAAACGAGATTCCACATGACCCACGTCACCTAGGAGTTCCATAGGGTGCGTCCAAAACGATATCTGAACCTATGATAAGTTGAGCGCAAACCGTGCACCAATCTTCCATCAACACTAACACCATCTCCAAATGGACCGAACGAGATTCCACATGACCCACATCACCTAGGAGTTCCATAGGGTGCGCCCAAAACGATATCTCGAGCCTATGATAACGTTGAGCTAAACCGTGCACCAATCTTCCATCAACACTAACACCATCTCCAAACGGACCGAACGAGATTCCACATGACCCACATCACCTAGGAGTTCCATCGGGTGCGCCCAAAACGATTTCCGAGCCTATGGTACGCTTAGCGCAAAACCGTGCACCAATCTTACATCAACACTAACACCATCTCCAAACGGACCAAAACGAGATTCCACATGACCCACATCACCTAGGAGTTCCATCGTAAAAGGCCCAAAACGATATCTCGAGCCTATGGTACTTTGGCGCAAAACCGTGCAAATCGATCTTGCGCCAAGATTAACACCATCTCCAAACGGACCAAACGAGATTCCAATGACCCACGTCACCTAGGAGTTCCATCGGGTGCGTCCAAAATGATATCTGAGCCTATGGTATGTTGAGCGCAAACCGTGCACCTATCTTACATCAACATTAACACCATCTCCAAACGGACTGAACATGATTCCACATGGCCCACGTCACCTAGGAGTTCCATCGGGTGCGCCCAAAACGATATCTCGAGCCTATGGTACGCTTAGCGCAAACCGTGCACCCATCTTACATCAACACTAACACCATCTCCAAACGGATCGAACGAGATTCCACATGACCCACGTCACCTAGGAGTTCCTTTCAAAAGGCCCAAAACAATTTCCGAGCCTATGGTACGTTTGACGCAAACTGCGTGCACCGATCTTGCGCCAAGATTAGCACTATCTCCAAACGGACCAAACGAGATTCCAGTTGAGCTTCATCACCAAGGAGTACCATCGGCAAAAAAGGCCCTAAACGATATCTGAGCCTATGCTATGTTTGGCACAAACTGTGGCACCTATCTTGCACTAACACTAACACCATCTCCAAACGGACCAAACGAGATTCCACATGACCCACATCACCTAGGAGTTCCATAGGGTGCGCGCCAAAACGATATCTGAACCTATGGTACGTTGAGCGCAAACCGTGGACCAATCTTCCATCAACACTAACACCATCTCCAAACGGACCGAACGAGATTCCACATGACCCACATCACCTAGGAGTTCCATGGGTGTGTCCAAAACGATATTCGAGCCTATGGTACGCTTAGCGCCGTGCAAAACTGCACCACCATCTCCACATCAATTCCATTAACACCATCTCCAAACGGACCAAACGAGATTCCATCTTGACCCACGCCACCTAGGACCAAAACAAGGTTCAAAAGCGCCCAAAACGATATCATCGAGCCTATGGTACGCTATGGTACGCTTGGCGCAAAACCATGCACCTATCTTGCACTCAACATTAACACCATCTCCAAACGGACCAAACGAGATTCCACATGACCCACGTCACCTAGGGAGTACCCATAGGGTGCGCCCAAAACGATATCTGAACCTATGGTACGTTGAGCGCAAAACCGTGCACCAATCTTCCATCAACACTAACACCATCTCCAAACGGACCGAACGAGATTCCACATGACCCACATCACCTAGGAGTTCCATAGGGTGCGCCCAAAACGATATCTGAACCTATGGTAAGTTGAGCGCAAACCGTGCACCAATCTTCCATCAACACTAACACCATCTCCAAACGGACCGAACGAGATTCCACATGACCCACATCACCTAGGAGTTCCATCGGGTGCGCCCAAAACGATATCTCCGAGCCTATGGTACGCTTAGCGCAAAACGTGCACCAATCTTACATCAACACTAACACCATCTCCAAACGGACCGAACGAGATTCCACATGACCCACATCACCTAGGAGTTCCATCGGTGCGCCCAAAACGATATTCGAGCTTATGGTACGCTTTCGTACAAACCGTGCACCGATCTTGCGTCAAGATTAGCACTATCTCCAAACGGACCAAAACGAGGATTCCACATGAGCCCATCACCTAGTAGTACCATCAAAAGTGCCCTAAATGATATCTGAGCCTATGGTATGTTTAGCGCAAACCGTGCACCTATCTTGCATCAACACTAACACCATCTCCAAACGGATTGAACGAGATTCCACATGACCCACATCACCAAGGAGTTCCATCGGGTGCGCCCAAAACGATATCTCGAGCCTATGGTACGTTTAGCGCAAACCGTGCACCCATCTTACATCAACACTAACACCATCTCCAAACAGATCGAACGAGATTCCACATGACCCACGTCACCTAGGAGTTTTTTTCAAAAGGCCCAAAACAATTTCCGAGCCTATGGTACGTTTCGACGCAAACCGTGCACCGATCTTTGCGCCAAGATTAGCACTATCTCCAAACGGACCAAACGAGATTCCAGTTGAGCTTCATCACCAAGGAGTACCATCGGGTGCGGCCCTAAACGATATCTCGAGGCTATGCTATGTTTGGCACAAACCGTGGACCTATCTTGCACTAACACTAACACCATCTCCAAACGGACCAAACGAGATTCCACATGACCCACATCACCTAGGAGTTCCATAGGGTGCGCCCAAAACGATATATCTGAACCTATGGTGCGTTGAGCGCAAACCGTGGACCAATCTTCCATCAACACTAACACCATCTCCAAACGGACCGAACGAGATTCCACATGACCCACATCACCTAGGAGTTCCATTGGGTGTGTCCAAAATGATATCCGAGCCTATGGTACGCTTAGCGCAAAACCGTGCACCAATCTTACATCAGCACTAACACCATCTCCAAACGGACCGAACGAGATTCCATTTGACCCACGCCACCTAGGAGTTCTTTTCAAAAGGCCCAAAACAATTTCCGAGCTTATGGTACGCTTGACGCGCAAACTGCAATCGATCTTGCGCCAAGATTAGCACTATCTCCAAATTGACCAAAACGAGGTTCCAATTGAGCTTCATCACCTACTAGTACCATCGGGTGCATCCTAAACGATATCTCGAGCCTATGGTACGCTTAGCACAAACCGTGCACCTATCTTGCACTAACACTAACACCATCTCCAAACGGATTGAACGAGATTCCACATGACCCACATCACCTAGGAGTTCCATCGGGTGCGCCCAAAACGATATCTCGAACCTATGGTACGTTTAGCGCAAACCGTGCACCAATCTTACATCAACACTAACACCATCTCCAAACGGATCAAACGAGATTCCACATGACCCACATCACCTAGGACTTCCACCGGTGCGCCCAAAACAATTTCCGAGCCTATGGTACGCTCGAAGCTTAAAACCATGCACTGATCTTGCGCCAAGATTAGCACTATCTCCAAACGGACCAAACGAGATTCCAGTTGAGCTTCGTCACCTAGGAGTACCATCAGCGCCCTAAATGATATCTTCTAAGAGCTATGCTATGTTTGGCACAAACTGGCACCTATCTTGCACTAACACTAACACCATCTCCAAACGGACCAAACGAGATTCCACATGACCCACATCACCTAGGAGTTCCATATAGGTGCGCCCAAAACGATATCTGAACCTATGGTACGCTGAGCACAAAACGTGCACCAATCTTACATCGACACTAACACCATCTCCAAACGGACCGAACGAGATTCCACATGACCCACATCACCTAGGAGTTCCATCGGGTGCGCCCAAAACGATATTCGAACCTATGGTATGTTTCGCGCGCAAACCGTGCAACTATCTTCCATCAAGATTAACACCATCTCCAAACGGACCAAACGAGATTCCACATGACCCACATCACCTAGGAGTTCCATCAAAAGGCCCAAAACGATATCTGAGCCTATGGTATGTTTTAATACAAACCGTGCACCTATCTTACATCAACACTAACACCATCTCCAAATGGACCAAACGAGATTCCACATGACCCACGTCACCTAGGAGTTCCATAGGGTGCGCCCAAAACGATATCTGAACCTATGGTACGCTGAGCACAAACCGTGGACCAATCTTCCATCAACACTAACACCATCTCCAAACGGACCGAACGAGATTCCACATGACCCACATCACCTAGGAGTTCCATTGGGTGTGTCCAAAACGATATCTCGAGCCTATGGTACGTTTAGCGCAAAACCGTGCACCAATCTTACATCAACACTAACACCATCTCCAAACGGACCTAACGAGATTCCACATGACCCACGTCACCTAGGAGTTCTTTCAAAAGGCCCAAAACAATTTTCCGAGCCTATGGTACGCTTCGACGCAAAACCGTGCACCGATCTTGCGCCAAGATTACCACTATCTCCAAATGGACCAAAACAAGGTTCCAGTTGAGTCATCACCAACGAGTACCATCGGGTGCGCCCTAAACGATATCTCGAGCTATGTGGTATGTTTGGCGCAAACCATGCACCTATCTTGCACTAACACTAACACCATCTCCAAACGGACCAAACGAGATTCCACATGACCCACGCCACCTAGGAGTTCCATAGGGTGCGCCCAAAACGATATATCGAACCTATGGTACGTTGAGCGCAAAACCGTGGACCAATCTTACATCAACACTAACACCATCTCCAAACGGATCAACGAGATTCCACATGACCCACATCACCTAGGAGTTCCATTTTCAAAAGGCCCAAAACGATATTTCGAGCCTATGGTACCTTCGAGCGCAAACCTGCACCGATCTTGTGTCAAGATTAGCAATATCTCCAAACGGACCAAAACGAGATTCCAGTTGAGCTCATCACCTAGGAGTACCATCAAAAGGCCTAAACGATATCTCGAGCCTATGGTACGCTTTGGCACAAACCATGCACCTATCTTGCACTAACAATAACACCATCTCCAAACGGACCAAACGAGATTCCACATGACCCACGTCACCACCTAGGAGTTCCATAGGGTGCGCCCAAAACGATATCTCGAACCTATCGTATGTTTAGCGCAAACTGTGCAACTATCTTCCATCAACACTAACACCATCTCCAAACGGACCGAACGAGATTCCACATGACCCACATCACCTAGGGAGTTCCAACGGCAAAAGGCCCAAAACGATATCTCGAGCCTATGGTACGCTTAACGCAAAACCGCGGCACCTATCTTACATCAACACTAACACTATCTCCAAATGGACCGAACGAGATTCCACATGACCCATGTCACCTAGGAGTTTCATCAAAAGGCCCAAAACGATATCTCGAGCCTATGGTACGCTGAGCGCAAACCGTGGACCAATCTTCCATCAACACTAACACCATCTCCAAACGGACCTAACGAGATTCCACATGACCCACATCACCTAGGAGTTCCATTGGGTGTGTCCAAAATGATATCTCGAGCCTATGGTACGTTTTAGCGCAAACCGTGCACCAATCTTACATCAGCACTAACACCATCTCCAAACGGACCGAACGAGATTCCACATGACCCACGTCACCTAGGAGTTCTTTCAAAAGCGCCCAAAACGATTTCTCGAGAGCCTATGGTACGCTCGACGCAAACCGTGCACCGATCTTCCATCAAGATTACCACCATCACCAAATGGACCAAAACAAGGTTCCACATGAGCTTCATCACCAACGAGTACCATCAAAAGGCCCTAAACGATATCTGAGCCTATGGTATGTTTAGCGCAAACCATGCACCTATCTTGCACTCAACACTAACACCATCTCCAAACAGACCAAACGAGATTCCACATGACCCACGCCACCTAAGAGTTCCATAGGGTGCGCCCAAAACGATATCTCGAACCTATGGTACGCTTAGCGCAAAACCGTGCACCAATCTTTACATCTGCACTAACACTATCTCCAAACGCATCGAACGAGATTCCACATGACCCACGTCACCTAGGAGTTCTTTCAAAAGGCCCAAAACGATTTCCGAGCTTATGGTACCTTCGCGCAAAACTGCACCGATCTTGTGTCAAGATTAGCAATATCTCCAAACGGACCAAAACGAGCTTCCAGTTGAGCCTCGTCACCTACGAGTACAATCGGGTGCATCCTAAACGATATCTCGAGCCTATGGTACGCTGAGCGCAAAACCGGCACCAATCTTCCATCAACACTAACACCATCTCCAAACGGACCGAACGAGATTCCACAAGACCCACATCACCTAGGAGTTCCCACGGGTGCATCCAAAACGATATCTCGAGCCTATGGTACGCTTAGCTAAAACGCGTGCACCAATCCTACATCAACACTAACACCATCTCCAAACGGACCTAACGAGGTTCCACATGACCCACGTCACCTAGGGATTCTATCGGGTGCGCCCAAATTGATTTCGAGCTTGTGGTACCTTTCGCGTAAACCATGCACCGATCTTTGCGCCAAGATTAGCACTATCTCCAAACGGACCAAAAACGAGCTTCCAGTTGAGCTTCATCACCTACGAGTACCATCAAAAGCGCCCTAAATGATATCTCGAGCCTATGGTATGTTTGGCGCAAACCGTGCACCTATCTTGCACTAACACTAACACCATCTCCAAACGGATTGAACGAGATTCCACATGGCCCACATCACCTAGGAGTTCCATAGGGTGCGCCCAAAACGATATCTCGAGCCTATGGTACGTTTAGCGCAAACCGTGCACCCATCTTACATCGACACTAACACCATCTCCAAACGGATCTAACGAGATTCCACATGACCCACATGACCTAGGACTTCCACCGGGTGCGTCCAAAACAATTTCCGAGCCTATGGTACGTTCGACGCAAACCGTGCACTGATCTTACATCAAGATTACACTATCTCCAAACAGACCAAATAAGATTCCACTTGAGCTTCATCACCAAGGAGTACCAACGGTGCATCCTAAACGATATCTCGAGCCTATGTTACGCTTTGGCGCAAAACCGCGTGCACCTATCTTCCATCAACACTAACACCATCTCCAAACGGACCGAACGAGATTCCACAAGACCCACATCACCTAGGAGTTCCACCGGGTGCATCCAAAATGATATCTGAACCTATGGTACGTTGAGCGCAAACCGTGGACCAATCTACCATCAACACTAACACCATCTCCAAACGGACTGAACGAGATTCCACATGACCCACATCACCTAGGAGTTCCATCGGTTGCGCCCAAAATGATATCTCGAGCCTATGGTACGTTTAGCGCAAAACCATGCACCAATCTTACATCTGCACTAACACCATCTCCAAACGGACCGAACGAGATTCCACATGACCCACGTCACCTAGGAGTTCTTTTCAAAAGGCCCAAAACAATTTCCGAGCCTATGGTACGCTCGACGCAAACCGTGCACTCGATCTTGCGCCAAGATTACCACTATCTCCAAACAGATCAAACGAGATTCCAGTTGAGCTTCATCACCTAGGAGTACCAAAGGGTGCGCCCTAAACGATATCTCGAGCCTATGCTACGCTTTGGCACAAACCGTGCACCTATCTTGCACTAACACTAACACCATCTCCAAACGGACCAAACGAGATTCCACATGACCCACGTCACCTAGGAAGTTCCATAGGGTGCGCCCAAAACGATATATGAACCTATGGTACGTTGAGCGCAAACCGTGGACCAATCTTCCATCAACACTAACACCATCTCCAAACGGACCGAACGAGATTCCACATGACCCACATCACCTAGGAGTTCCATTGGGTGTGTCCAAAACGATATCTCGAGCCTATGGTACATTTAGCGCAAAACCGTGCATCAATCTTACATCAGCACTAACACCATCTCCAAACGGACCGAACGAGATTCCACATGACCCACGCCACCTAGGAGTTCTTTTCAAAAGGCCCAAAACAATTTCCGAGCCTATGGTACGTTCGACGCAAACCTGCAATCGATCTTGCGCCAAGATTACCTCTATCTCCAAATGGACCAAACAAGGTTCTAGTTGAGCTTCATCACCCACGAGTACCATCGTAAAGCGCCCTAAACGATATTCGAGCCTATGCTACGCTTTGCACAAACCATGCACCTATCTTGCATCAACACTAACACCATCTCCAAACGGACCAAACGAGATTCCACATGACCCACGCCACCTAGGAGTTCCATAGGGTGCGCCCAAAACGATATCTGAACCTATGATAAGTTGAGCGCAAACCGTGCACCAATCTTCCATCAACACTAACACCATCTCCAAACGGACCGAACGAGATTCCACATGACCCACATCACCTAGGAGTTCCATCGGGTGCGCCCAAAACGATATTCGAGCCTATGGTACGCTTAGCGCAAAACCGTGCACCAATCTTACATCAACACTAACACCATCTCCAAACGGACCAAAACGAGATTCCACATGACCCACATCACCTAGGAGTTCTATCAAAAGGCCCAAAAAGGCCCGTTCAAGCGCCAAGATTAGCATCATCTCCAAACGGACCAAAACGTAGGTTCCAATTGAGGTCACCTACTAGCTAAATGATATCTGAGCCTATGGTGCGCAAACCGTGCACCTATCTTGCACCAACATTAACACCATCTCCAAACGGACCAAAACGAGATTCCACATGACCCACATCACCTAGGAGTTCCATCGGGTGCGCCCAAAACGATATCTCGAGCCTATGGTACGTTTAGCAAAACGTGCACCTATCTTACATCAACACTAACACCATCTCCAAACGGATCGAATGAACGAGATTCCACATGACCCACATCACCTAGGAGTTCCATCGGGTGCTTGGCCCAAAACGATATCTCGAGCCTATGGTACGCAAGGAACGCAAACCGTGCTAAACGATATCTTACATCATGCTATGTTTAACACCATCTCCAAACGGATCGAACGAGATTCCACATGACCCACGTCACCTAGGAGTTCCATAGGGTGCGCCCAAAACAATATCTCGAGCCTATGGTACGCTTGAGCGCAAAACCGTGGACCAATCTTCCATCAACACTAACACCATCTCCAAACGGACCAAACGAGATTCCACATGACCCACATCACCTAGGAGTTCCATTGTGTGTCCAAAACGATATCTCGAGCCTATGGTACGTTTAGCGCAAACCGTGCACCAATCTTACATCAGCACTAACACCATCTCCAAACGGACCAAACGAGATTCCACATGACCCACGCCACCTAGGAGTTCCTTTCGGGTGCGCCCAAAACAATTTTCGAGCCTATGGTACGCTTCGAGCGCAAACCGCGGCACCGATCTTGCATCAAGATTAACACCATCTCCAAATGGACCAAAACAAGATTCCACTTGACCCACATCACCTAGGAGTACCATCGGGGTGCGCCCAAAACGATATCGAGCCTATGGTACGCTTAGCGCAAAACCATGCACCTATCTTACATCAACACTAACACCATCTCCAAACGGACCAAACGAGATTCCACATGACCCACATCACCTAGGAGTTCCATAGGGTGCGCCCAAAACGATATCTCGAACCTATGGTACGCTTAGCGCAAACCGTGCACCAATCTTACATCTGCACTAACACTATCTCCAAACGGACCAAAACGAGATTCCACATGACCCACGTCACCTAGGAGTTCTTTCGGGTGCGCCCAAAACGATATCCGAGCTTATGGTATGTTTGGCGCAAAACCGTGCACCGATCTTGTGTCAAGATTAGCAATATCTCCAAACGGACCAAAACGAGATTCCACTTGACCCTCGTCACCTACGAGTACCATAGGGTGCATCCTAAACGATATCTCGAGCCTATGGTACGCTTAGCGCAAACCGTGCACCAATCTTCCATCAACACTAACACCATCTCCAAACGGACCGAACGAGATTCCACAAGACCCACATCACCTAGGAGTTCCATGGGGTGCATCCAAAACGATATCTGAGCCTATGGTACGTTTAGCGCAAACCGTGCACCAATCTTACATCAACACTAACACCATCTCCAAACGGACCGAACGAGATTCCACATGACCCACATCACCTAGGGAGTTCTATCTAAAAGGCCCAAATTGATTTCTGAGCTTGTGGTACCTTCGGCGTAAACCATGCACCGATCTTGCGTCAAGATTAGCACTATCTCCAAACGGACCAAAACGAGCTTCTAGTTGAGCTTCATCACCTACGAGTACCATCGGGTGCATCCTAAATGATATCTGAGCCTATGGTATGTTTGGCGCAAACCGTGCACCTATCTTGCACTAACACTAACACCATCTCCAAACGGATTGAACTAGATTCCACATGGCCCACATCACCAAGGAGTTCCATCGGGTGCGCCCAAAACGATATCTGAGCCTATGGTACGTTTAGCGCAAACCGTGCACCCATCTTACATCGACACTAACACCATCTCCAAACGGATCGAACGAGATTCCACATGACCCACGTGACCTAGGACTTCCACCGGTGCGCCCAAAACAATTTTCGAGCCTATGGTACGTTAGCGCAAAACTGCCGTGCACCGATCTTGCATCAAGATAACACTAGCACTATCTCGCAAACGGACCAAATAAGATTCCAGTTGAGCTTCATCACCAAGGAGTACCAACGGGTGCATCCTAAACGATATCTGAGCCTATGTTACGTTTGGCGCAAACCGTGCACCTATCTTCCATCAACACTAACACCATCTCCAAACGGACCGAACGAGATTCCACAAGACCCACATCACCTAGGAGTTCCACGGGCATCCAAAATGATATCTGAACCTATGGTACGTTGAGCGCAAACCGTGGACCAATCTACCATCAACACTAACACCATCTCCAAATGGACTGAACGAGATTCCACATGACCCACATCACCTAGGAGTTCCGTCGGGTGCGTCCAAAATGATATCTGAGCCTATGGTACGTTTAGCGCAAACCATGCACCAATCTTACATCTGCACTAACACCATCTCCAAACGGACCGAACGAGATTCCACATGACCCACGTCACCTAGGAGTTCTTTCAAAAGGTGCCCAAAACAATTTCCGAGCCTATGGTACGCTCGACGCAAACCGTGCACCTGATCTTGCGCCAAGATTACCACTATCTCCAAACAGACCAAACGAGATTCCAGTTGAGCTTCATCACCTAGGAGTACCATCGGGTGCGCCCTAAACGATATCTCGAGCGAGCCTATGCTACGCTTGGCACAAACCGTGCACCTATCTTGCACTAACACTAACACCATCTCCAAACGGACCAAACGAGATTCCACATGACCCACGCCACCTAGGAGTTCCATAGGGTGCGCCCAAAACGATATCTGAACCTATGGTACGTTGAGCGCAAACCGTGGACCAATCTTCCATCAACACTAACACCATCTCCAAATGGACCGAACGAGATTCCACATGACCCACATCACCTAGGAGTTCCATTGGGTGTGTCCAAAACGATATCTGAGCCTATGGTACATTTAGCGCAAACCGTGCATCAATCTTACATCAGCACTAACACCATCTCCAAACGGACCGAACGAGATTCCACATGACCCACGCCACCTAGGAGTTCTTTCAAAAGGCCCAAAACAATTTTCGAGCCTATGGTACGCGCTCGACGCAAACCGTGCACCGATCTTGCGCCAAGATTAGCTCTATCTCCAAACAGACCAAACAAGGTTCTAGTTGAGCTTCATCACCCACGAGTACCATCGGTGCGGCCCTAAACGATATCTCGAGCCTATGCTACATTTGGCACAAAACGTGCACCTATCTTGCACTCAACACTAACACCATCTCCAAACGGACCAAACGAGATTCCACATGACCCACGCCACCTAGGAGTTCCATAGGGTGCGCCCAAAACGATATCTCGAACCTATGATAAGTTGAGCGCAAACCGTGCACCAATCTTCCATCAACACTAACACCATCTCCAAACGGACCGAACGAGATTCCACATGACCCACATCACCTAGGAGTTCCATCAAAAGCGCCCAAAACGATATCTCGAGCCTATGGTACGCTTAGCGCAAACCGTGCACCAATCTTACATCAACACTAACACCATCTCCAAACGGACCGAACGAGATTCCACATGACCCACATCACCTAGGAGTTCTCATCAAAAGGCCCAAAACGATTTTCGAGCTTGTGGTACCTTCGGCGCAAACCGCGTGCACCGATCTTGCGCCAAGATTAGCACTATCTCCAAACGGACCAAAACGAGGTTCCAATTGAGCTTCGTCACCTACTAGTACCATCGGGTGCGCCCTAAATGATATCTCGAGCCTATGGTATGTTTGGCGCAAAACCGTGCACCTATCTTGCACTAACACTAACACCATCTCCAAACGGATTGAACAAGATTCCACATGACCCACATCACCAAGGAGTTCCCATAAAAGCGCCCAAAACGATATCTCGAGCCTATGGTACGCTTAGCGCAAAACCGTGCACCCATCTTACATCGACACTAACACCATCTCCAAACAGATCGAATGAGATTCCACATGACCCACGTGACCTAGGACTTCCACCGGTGCGCCCAAAACAATTTCTCGTAGCCTATGGTACGCTCTCGCAAAACTGCACCGATCTTGCGCCAAGATTAGCACTATCTCCAAACGGACCAAAACGAGATTCCAGTTGAGCTTCATCACCAAGGAGTACCATCGGGTGCGCCCTAAACGATATCTTAGGCTATGCTATGTTTGGCACAAACCGTGGACCTATCTTGCACTAACACTAACACCATCTCCAATCGGACCAAACGAGATTCCACAAGACCCACGCCACCTAGGAGTTCCATAGGGTGCGCCCAAAACATATATCTGAACCTATGGTGCGTTGAGCGCAAACCGTGGACCAATCTTCCATCAACACTAACACCATCTCCAAACGGACCTAACGAGATTCCACATGACCCACATCACTAGGAGTTCCATTGGGTGTGTCCAAAACGATATCTCGAGCCTATGGTACGCTTTTAGCGCAAAACCGTGCACCAATATTACATCAGCACTAACACCATCTTCCAAACGGACCGAACGAGATTCCATTTGACCCACGTCACCTAGGAGTTCTTTTCAAAAGGCCCAAAACAATTTTCGAGCTTGTGGTACATTCGGCGCAAAACTGTGCACCGATCTTTGCGCCAAGATTAGCACTATCTCTAAATGGACCAAAACAAGGTTCCAGTTGAGCTTCGTCACCTACTTAGTACCATCAAAAGGCCCTAAACGATATCTCGAGCCTGTGGTACGTTTGGCGCAAACCATGCACCTATCTTGCACTAACACTAACACCATCTCCAAACGGACCAAACGAGATTCCACATGACCCACGTCACCTAGGAGTTCCATAGGGTGCGCCCAAAACGATATCTCGAACCTATGATAAGTTGAGCGCAAACCGTGCACCAATCTTCCATCAACACTAACACCGTCTCCAAACGGACCGAACGAGATTCCACATGACCCACGTCACCTAGGAGTTCCATAGGGTGCGCCCAAAACGATATTCGAACCTATGGTACGTTTAGCGCAAAACGTGCACCAATCTTACATCAACACTAACACCATCTCCAAACGGATGAACGAGATTCCACATGACCCACATCACCTAGGAGTTCTATCGGAAAAGCGCCCAAAACGATTTCCGAGCTTGTGGTACCTTGGCGCAAACTGCCGTGCACCGATCTTGCGCCAAGATTAGCACTATCTCCAAACGGGACCAAACGAGGTTCCAATTGAGCTTGGTCACCTACTAGTACCATCGGGTGCGCCCTAAATGATATCTCGAGCCTATGGTATGTTTTGGCGCAAACCGTGCACCTATCTTGCACTAACACTAACACCATCTCCAAACGGATTGAACAAGATTCCACATGACCCACATCACCAAGGAGTTCCATCAAAAGCGCCCAAAACGATATCTCGAGCCTATGGTACGTTTTAGCGCAAACCGTGCACCCATCTTACATCGACACTAACACCATCTCCAAACAGATCGAACGAGATTCCACATGACCCACGTGACCTAGGACTTCCACCGGTGCGCCCAAAACATTTTCCGAGCCTATGGTACGTTTCGACGCAAACTGCGTGCACTGATCTTGCGCCAAGATTAGCACTATCTCCAAACGGACCAAACGAGATTCCAGTTGAGCTTCATCACCAAGGAGTACCATCGGGTGCGCCCTAAACAATATCTTAGGCTATGCTATGTTTGGCACAAACTGTGGACCTATCTTGCACTAACACTAACACCATCTCCAAATGGACCAAACGAGATTCCACATGACCCACGTCACCTAGGAGTTCCATAGGGTGCGCCCAAAACAATATCTCGAACCTATGGTGCGTTGAGCGCAAAACCGTGGACCAATCTTCCATCAACACTAACACCATCTCCAAACGGACCGAACGAGATTCCACATGACCCACATCACCAGGAGTTCCATTGGGTGTGTCCAAAACGATATCTCGAGCCTATGGTACGTTTTTAGCGCAAACCGTGCACCAATATTACATCAGCACTAACACCATCTCCAAATGGACCGAACGAGATTCCATTTGACCCACGTCACCTAGGAGTTCTTTTTAAAAGGCCCAAACAATTTCCGAAGCTTGTGGTACCTTCGGCGCAAACCGTGCACCGATCTTGCGCCAAGATTAGCACTATCTCTAAATGGACCAAAACAAGGTTCCAGTTGAGCTTCATCACCACGAGTACCATCTCCAAAAGGCCCTAAACGATATCTCGAGCCTGTGGTACGCTTAGCGCAAACCGTGCACCTATCTTGCACTAACACTAACACCATCTCCAAACGGACCAAACGAGATTCCACATGACCCACGTCACCTAGGAGTTCCATAGGGTGCGTCCAAAACGATATCTGAACCTATGATAAGTTGAGCGCAAACCGTGCACCAATCTTCCATCAACACTAACACCGTCTCCAAACGGACCGAACGAGATTCCACATGACCCACGTCACCTAGGAGTTCCATAGGGTGTGCCCAAAACGATATCTCGAACCTATGATAAGTTGAGCGCAAACCGTGCACCAATCTTCTTCCATCAACACTAACACCATCTCCAAACGGACCGAACGAGATTCCACATGACCCACATCACCTAGGAGTTCCATCAAAAGGCCCAAAACGACATCTCGAGCCTATGGTACGTTTAGCGC
Source organism: Miscanthus lutarioriparius (assembly GCA_904845875.1). Lineage (NCBI taxonomy): Eukaryota > Viridiplantae > Streptophyta > Magnoliopsida > Poales > Poaceae > Miscanthus > Miscanthus lutarioriparius. Next base: position 35,029 of record CAJGYO010000235.1, read on the forward strand.
AAACCGTGCACCAGTCTTACATCAACACTAACACCATCTCCAAACGGACCGAACGAGATTCCACATGACCCACATCACCTAGGAGTACCATCAAAAGCGCCCAAAATGATTTTCGAGCCTTGTGGTTCCTTCGGGCGCAAACTGCACCGATCTTGCGTCAAGATTAGCACTATCTCCAAATTGATCAAATCGAGGTTCCAATTGAGCTTCATCACCTACTAGTACCATCGGGTGCGCCCTAAACGATATCGAGCCTATGGTACGCTTGGCGCAAACGTGCACCTATCTTGCACTAACACTAACACCATCTCCAAACGGATTGAACAAGATTCCCGTGACCCACATCACCTAGGAGTTCCATCGGGTGCGCCCAAAACGATATCTGAACCTATGGTACGCTTAGCGCAAACCGTGCACCCATCTTACATCGACACTAACACCATCTCCAAACAGATCAAACGAGATTCCACATGACCCGCGTCACCTAGGACTTCCACCGGGGTGCGTCCAAAACAATTTCCGAGCCTATGGTACGTTCGACGCAAACCGTGCACTGATCTTGCGTCAAGACTAGCACTATCTCCAAACGGACCGAAACGAGATTCCAGTTGAGCTTCGTCACCAAGGAGTACCATCGGGTGCGTCCTAAACGATATCTTAGAATATGCTATGTTTGGCACAAACTGTGGACCTATCTTGCACTAACACTAACACCATCTACAAACGGACCAAACGAGATTCCACATGACCCACGTCACCTAGGAGTTCCATAGGGTGCGTCCAAAACGATATCTGAACCTATGGTACGTTGAGCACAAACCGTGGACCAATCTTCCATCAGCACTAACACCATCTCCAAACGGACCGAACGAGATTCCACATGACCCACGTCAGCTAGGAGTTCTTTCGGGTGCGTCCAAAATGATTTCAGAGCTTGTGGTACCTTCGGCGCAAACCTTTCACTGATCTTGCGTCAAGATTAGCAATATCTCCAAAGGGACCAAAACGAGGTTCCAGTTGAGCTTCGTCACCTACGAGTACCATCGGGTACGTCCTAAACGATATCTGGGACTGTGGAACATTTGGCGCAAACAATTCACCTATCTTGCACTAACACTAACACCATCTCCAAACGGACCAAACGAATTCCACATGACCCACTTAAACCTAGGAGTTCCATCGGGTGCGCCCAAAACGATATCTCGAGCCTATGGTACATTTAGCGCAAAACCGTGCACCTATCTTACATCGACACTAACACCATCTCCAAACGGACCGAACGAGATTCCACATGACCCACGCCACCTAGGACTTCCATCGGTGCGCCCAAAACGATTTTCGAGCCTATGGTACGCTTTCGAGCGCAAACCGTGCATCGATCTTGCATCAAGATTAGCACTATCTCCAAACAGACTGAAACGAGATTCCAGTTGAGCCCACGTCACCTAGAGTACCATCGGGTGCGCCCTAAACGATATCTGAGCCTATGCTACGTTTGGCACAAACCGTGCACCTATCTTGCACTAACAATAACACCATCTCCAAACGGACCGAACGAGATCCCACATGACCTACGTCACCTAGGAGTTCCATAGGGTGCGTCCAAAACGTTATCTGAACCTATCGTACGTTTAGCGCAAACCGTGCAACTATCTTCCATCAACACTAACACCATCTCCAAACGGACCGAACGAGATTCCACATGACCCACATCACCTAGGGGTTCCAACGGGTGCGTCCAACACGATATCTGAGCCTATGGTACGTTTAACGCAAAACCGTGCACCTATCTTACATCAACACTAACACTATCTCCAAATGGACCGAACGAGATTCCACATGACCCACGTCACCTAGGAGTTTCATCGAGTGCGTCCAAAATGTTTTCTGAGGATATGGCACGTTCGGCGCAAACCGTGCACCGATCTTGCGTCAAGATTAGCACTATCTCCAAACGGACCAAAATGAGCTTCCTGTTGAGCTTCGTCACCTACTAGTACCATCGGGTGCGTCCTAAACGATATCTGAGCCTGTGGTACGTTTGGTGCAAACCATGCACCTATCTTGCACTAACACTAACACCATCTCCAAACGGACCAAATGAGATTCCACATGACCCACGTCACCTAGGAGTTCCATAGGGTGCGTCCAAAACGATATCTCGAGCCTATGGTACGTTTTAGCGCAAAACCGTGCACCGATCTCTTACATCAACACAAACCCCATCTCCAAACGGACCAAACGAGGTTCCACATGACCCACGTCACCTAGGAGTTCTATCAAAAGCGCCCAAAATGATTTCGAGCTTGTGGTACCTTTGGCACAAACCGTGCACCGATCTTGCGCCAAGATTAGCACTATCTCCAAATGGACCAAAACGAGCTTCCAGTTGAGCTTCGTCACCTATGAGTACCATCGGGTGCGTCCTAAACGATATCTGAGCCTATGGTACGTTTGGCGCAAACCGTGCACCTATCTTACACTAACACCATCTCCAAACGGACCGAACGAGATTCCACATGACCCACATGACCTACGAGTTCCATCGGGTGTGCCCAAAACGATATCTGAGCCTATGGTACGTTTAGCGCAAACCGTGCACCTATCTTACATCGACACTAACACCATCTCCAAACGGACCGAACGAGATTCCACATGACCCACGTCACCTAGGACTTCCGTCGGGTGCGTCCAAAACGTTTTCTGAGACTATGGCACGTTCGGCGAAAACCGTGCACCGATCTTGCGTCAAGATTACCACTATCTCCATACGGACCAAAACGAGCTTCCAGTTGAGCTTCGTCACCTACGAGTACCATCGGGTGCATCCTAAACGATATCTGAGCCTATGGTACGTTTGGCACAAACCGTGCACCTATCTTCCATCAACACTAACACCATCTCCAAACATACCGAACGAGATTCCACATGACCCACGTCACCAAGGACTTCCACCGGGTGCGTCCAAAACAATTTCCGAGCCTATGGTACGTTCGACGCAAACCGTGCACTGATCTTGCGTCAAGACTAGCACTATCTCCAAACGGACCGAAACGAGATTCCAGTTGAGCTTCGTCACCAAGGAGTACCATCGGGTGCGTCCTAAACGATATCTTAGAATATGCTATGTTTGGCACAAACTGTGGACCTATCTTGCACTAACACTAACACCATCTACAAACGGACCAAACGAGATTCCACATGACCCACGTCACCTAGGAGTTCCATAGGGTGCGTCCAAAACGATATCTGAGCCTATGGTACGTTGAGCGCAAACCATGCACCTATCTTACACTAACACTAACACCATCTCCAAACGGACCGAACGAGATTCCACATGACCCACATCACCTAGGAGTTTCATTGGGTGTGTCCAAAACGATATATGAGCCTATGGTACGTTTAGCGCAAACCGTGCACCTATCTTACATCGACACTAACACCATCTCCAAATAGACCGAACGAGATTCCACATGACCCACGTCACCTAGGACTTCCATCGGGTGCGTCAAAAACTTTTTCTGAGACTATGGCACGTTCGGCGCAAACCGTGCACCGATCGTGCGTCAAGGTTAGCACTATCTCTGATGAGGACATCAACACCGACGACGCATCCGCGCCGACACCAGTACCTATCGCTGGTCCTCTTACTCGTGCTCGTGCTCGTAAAATTAATCATCAAGTGAGTTGCCTCTTGAGCTCCTGTCCATCTTGTTTAGATCTTGGAAACGCGTGCAGTCTTGTTTTGATTAGGAAGCAAGGAGAAGACCGAAAGGGAGAAGGATTCACGATGCCTGGATTCGGACTGCAGAAAGACACCAACTTGTGACCATCACCACGGTTGCATACGGAGTTGGATTTGGGAGCTTTAGGACTTGTTGGAAAGCTTATCAAGTCTACTTTCATATGGAACCAGTTCCACGTCCATATCTGTTCGGCAGCATCGGCAATTATTCAATTTCCGTCGAGAGGTCTTTATGTCCAGGGTGCTGCGTCACCTTATTTTAGTCCGATGGGCTGTGTATCGTCTTAGGGTCCATTAGGGACATGTCTTAGGGTTGGACTACGACCCAAACACCTTGTTGGTCATCCACCCCATGTTATATACCCTTTGGCCGCCGCCAAGACACTTGGGTTTTTGTTTAGATCAAGTTTAGCTCTCGCTACTTGCTTGTAAGCGCGCGTGCTGGATCAGCCGCCCGTCTTCTTGTCTTCGGAACCCCACCTTAATTGAGATTGAGTTTGAAACTTTCATCTACATCTAGTAATTCAGTACTTGCTATACTTGTTCTTGCTAGTTCTTCGATTGCTTGCAGGACGAGTGCCCTAGTGGCCGGTGACGCGCTCCACAAGATCGCGGCAGCTGTTGGAGGTGGTGTATCGGTTGCTAAGGCGCAGCTTGAAGGCTGTAGTCGGGCCGTGAACGCGTGCGTCTCCACCCATCAATCGAGTTATCCCACACCTCTCATCGAAAGATCGGGAACAAACCCTAGCGGGATCATATCAGTTGGTAATCGAGCAAGGTTTATCGGTGAGAGACTTGCAATTCTTCGCTGTTTTTATTTTTCCTACAGTCCAGAAAAGCCAAAAAATAGTAGATTAGTTTCCTGCAATCCTATAAACCTTTGGGCCGTGGCTAGTGCTACCTAGTTAGGGCTTGTTGAGTCGTCGGTTGCATCGGTTGTGTCAAGTTGCTGGTCTTAGTTTTAGTCCTTTAGAGTTTCGAGTTCTTGTCACGTTCTAGTCACAACCGCAGGCACGCTTGAGTGGCTGTCCGAACCACTTAAGTCATACCATATTCGAATCTGAGCAGGTTTGGTGATCCATTGTTTCTGAATCTAAGTAGATTCGGTGATTCATTGTTTCCGAATTTGAGTAGGTTTCGTGATCTAGTTATTTTTAATCTAAGTTGTTTGCTGTGTGCAAGTCCAAGTTTGAGTTGCTTGACCTAACGACTCAAGTCATACCATACTTCGAAAGTGATCTTACTCTAGAGAGAGAGAGAGAGAGAGTGTGTGTGAGTGGTGAGTTGCTCATTTGTCATCTCTCTATTCATATAATCAGTTTTGAGTGTCCCCTGCAAAAAAAAGAAAAAAAGGAAAAGAAAAAGAAAAAACCAAAAGAAAAAAAGAAAGAGAAAAAGGGCTGTTTTGTGATTGTTCGCTCGCTTCAGGTGGTGCGTTGTGCCTTCGCTTGTGTCTAGGCTCGCGCCTCTAGCACGGTCTAGGCTAGACCAGCACAAGATCGCCGGTTGAACGATTATTCAGCTTGCTTTTTATAACTAACGTGGTGCTAGTTGTTCCTTTGTTTTCAGCCCACCTATAGCTCCACATATTTTACAGCTTGACAGGTCTTGTGCTGCGGCACCGATACACTTCATCCATTGCTGCAGACTTGTTGGTAGGTGACCCTCACTGTCGAGCAAAGTAAGAATTGGTAAGAACTTGTGTAACAAGTTGAGAGCGAAAGCGACTTGCTGTAGCTACTTCCTAGTAGTTGTAGGGCTTTTATCTCTTCACTTGTTTTCGTGTTGTCTTTGCCTTTGAACCATGACAGGGTCAGGTGATGATAAAACTATTCCACATTCACCTCGCACTAAGGGCATCATACAACATTTTGAAAGGAAAGTGAAGCTACACACCGAGGGCCTTGATAGCGACTTGCAGGTGACAAATGAAAAGCTTGGGCAGTTGGAGGCAACGCAGATTGCCACCAATAACAAGCTCGCAAGTTTGGAGGAATCTGTTGCTAGTGTGGACAAAAGCCTTGTCGCTCTTCTAAGGCGTTTTGATGCCTTGCACAATGATGATAAAGAGAAGTATAAAGAAGAAAAGGAGGCAGGTCACGAGGATGGGGGTGATGACGTTGACTACACTGGTGATACTGAACATGATGATCGAGACACTCGTGAACGCCGTCGTCTACGTCACAACCGTAGAGGTATGGGTGGCAACCGCCGACGCGAGGTACACAATAATGACGATGCCTTCACTAAGATTAAATTTAAGATACCTCATTTTGATGGTAAATATGACCCTGATGCATATATTACTTGGGAGATTGCTGTTGATCAAAAGTTTGCATGCCATGACTTTCCTGAGACTACATGTGTTAGGGCTGCTACTAGTGAGTTTACAGATTTTGCTTCTGTTTGGTGTATAGAATATGGCAACAAAAATTCTAATAAACTACCTAAAACTTGGGATGCGCTGAAATGAGCCATGAGAGCTAGATTTGTTCCATCTTATTATGCTCGTGATATGATAAATAAGTTGCAGCAATTGAGACAAGGTGCTAAAAGTGTAGAAGAATATTATCAGGAATTACAAACGGGTATGTTGCGTTGTAATTTAGAGGAGGATGAGGAACCTGCTATGGCTAGATTTTTGGGCGGGTTAAATCAGGAAATTCAGGACATCCTCGCTTACAAAGAATACAATAGTGTAAACCGTTTGTTTCATCTTGCTTGTAAAGCTGAAAGGGAAGTGTAGGGACGACGTGCTAGCGCAAGGACTAATGCTTCTGCAGGGAAAGCTAGTTCATGGCAGCAACGCACGGCTACAACTCCATCTCCACGTACTCCTATGCCATCATCCAGTGACAAGACTCGAGTTGCTCCCATAAATTCAGTTGCGAAGACAATACAAAAGCCTGCTGCAACTACTTCATCCGTGGCATCGACGGGTAGAACAAGCAACATACAATGTCACCGGTGCCAGGGATATGGGCATGTGATGCGTGACTGTCCAAACAAGCGTGTCATGATTGTCAAAGATGATGGTAGTGAAGAACAAATAGAAGAACATGTTAATGCAGATGACGCGGACCACTATGAGAGCTTGATCGTACAGCGAGTGCTTAGTGCACAAATGGAGAAGGCGGAGCAAAATCAGCGACACACCTTATTTCAAACAAAGTGTGTCATCAAAGACCATTCGTGCCGCATGATCATTGATGGGGGTGGCTGCAACAACTTGGCAAGCAGCGACATGGTACAGAAGCTTGCACTCACCACCAAACCACACCCGCATCCCTACTACATCCAATGGCTGAACAACAGTGGTAAGGCCAAGGTAACTAGACTTGTGCGAATCAATTTTGCCATCGGGACATATAAAGATATTGTTGAATGTGATGTTGTGCCTATGCAAGCTTGCAATATTCTGCTAGGTAGACCTTGGCAATTTGATAGGGATTCTATGCATCACGGTAGATCAAATCAATATTCTTTTCTATACCATGATCGAAAAACTGTGTTGCATCCTATGTCTCCTGAAGCTATTATGCAAACTGATGTTGCTAGGGCTGCTAAATCCAAGAGCGAGAGCAATAAAAATGACAAATCTGTAATTGAAGACAAAGATGAGATAAAACTGAAAGGACGATGTATGCTTGCCACAAAATCTGATATTAATGAGTTCAATGCATCCACCTCTGTTGCTTATGCTTTGGTATGCAAGGATGCTTTGATTTCAAATGAGGATATGCAACGTTCTTTGCCTCCTGCTGTTGCTAACGTTTTGCAGGAGTATTCTGATGTGTTCCCAAGTGAGATACCAGCGGGGCTGCCACCAATACGTGGGATTGAGCACCAAATTGATCTTATTCCTGGTGCATCTTTGCCAAACCGTGCGCCATACAGGACAAATCCGGAAGAAACAAAGGAAATTCAGCGACAAGTGCAAGAACTACTAGACAAAGGTTATGTGCGTGAATCTCTTAGTCCTTGTGCTGTTCCAGTAATTTTAGTGCCTAAGAAAGATGGAACCTGGCGTATGTGTGTTGATTGTAGGGCTATTAATAATATCACCATTCGATATCGACACCCTATTCCGTGATTAGATGATATGCTTGATGAATTGAGTGGTGCTGTTCTGTTTTCAAAAGTTGATTTGCGTAGTGGGTACCACCAGATTGGTATGAAATTGGGAGATGAATGGAAAACGGCTTTCAAAACTAAGTTCGGTTTGTATGAGTGGTTAGTAATTCCTTTTGGGTTAACTAATGCACCTAGTACTTTCATGAGATTAATGAATGAGGTTTTGCGAGCTTTCATTGGGAAATTTGTTGTCGTCTACTTTGATGATATACTGATTTACAGCAAATCCATGGATGAACACCTTGATCACTTGCGTGCTGTTTTTAATGCTCTACGTGATGCACGTTTATTTGGTAACCTTGAGAAGTGCACTTTTTGCACCGATCGAGTAGCGTTTCTTGGCTATGTTGTTACTCCACAGGGAATTGAGGTTGATAAATCCAAGATTGAAGCTATACAAGGATGGCCTGTACCCATGACGATCACACAAGTGCGGAGTTTCCTAGGACTTGCTGGTTTCTATCGCCGATTTGTGAAAGATTTCAGCACCATTGCTGCACCGTTACATGAACTTACAATGAAGGGAGTGTCCTTTTCTTGGGGCAAAGCACAAGAGCATTCTTTCCACATGCTAAAAGATAAGTTAACACATGCACCTCTGCTCCAACTTCCTGTTTTTAATAAGACTTTTGAACTTGAATGTGATGCTAGTGGAATTGGAATGGGTGGTGTTTTATTGCAAGAAGAAAAACCCGTTGCATATTTTAGTGAGAAACTAAGTGGACCTATGCTGAATTATTCTACTTATGACAAAGAATTGTATGCACTTGTGCGAACGTTGGAAACATGGCAGCATTATTTGTGGCCTAAAGAATTTGTTATACATTCTGATCATGAATCGTTGAAGCATATTCGTAGTCAAGGAAAACTGATTCGTAGACATGCTAAGTGGGTTGAATTTATTGAATCTTTCCCTTATGTAATTAAACACAAGAAAGGAAAAGAGAATGTCATTGCTGATGCTTTGTTTAGGAGATATACTTTGTTGACATAACTTGACTATAAGATCTTTGGTTTGGAAACAATTAAAGAACAATATGTGCATGATGATGATTTTAAGGATGTCTTACTGCAATGTAAAGATGGAAAAGCGTGGAATAAATTTGTTGTGAATGATGGCTTTGTGTTTAGAGCTAACAAGCTATGCATTCCAGCTAGCTCCGTTCGTTTGTTGTTGTTACAGGAAGCGCACGGCGGTGGTTTGATGGGACATTTTGGAGCAAAGAAGACGGAGGACATCCTTGCTGATCATTTCTTTTGGCCAAAGATGTGGAGAGATGTGGAGAGATTTGTCTCTCGCTGCACGACATGTCAAAAGGCTAAGTCACGCTTAAATGCACATGGTTTGTATATGCCTCTACCTGTTCCTAATGCTCCTTGGGAAGATATTTCTATGGATTTTGTGTTGGGATTACCAAGGACTAGGAAGGGCCGTGACAGTGTTTTTGTGGTTGTGGATAGATTTTCGAAAATGGCACACTTTATACCTTGTCATAAAACTGATGATGCCACACATATTGCTGATTTGTTCTTTCGCGAAGTTGTTCGTTTGCATGGTGTGCCAAACACAATTGTTTCTGATCGAGATGTTAAATTTCTTAGCCATTTTTGGAGAACTTTATGGGCTAAATTGGGGACTAAACTTTTATTTTCTACCACTTGTCATCCCCAAACTGATGGTCAAACTGAAGTTGTGAATATAACTTTATCAACTATGTTAAGGGCTGTTTTAAAGAAAAATATTAAGATGTGGGAAGATTGTTTGCCTCATATTGAGTTTGCTTATAATCGTTCAATGCATTCTACAACAAAGATGTGTCCATTTGAGATTGTTTATGGCTTGTTACCACGCGCTCCTATTGATTTAATGTCTTTGCCAACTTCAGAAAAATTAAATTTTGATGCTAAACAACGAGCTGAATTAATGTTGAAACTACATGAAACAACTAAACAAAACATAGAGCGTATGAATGCTAAATATAAGTTTGCTGGTGATAAAGGTCGAAAAGCAATAAATTTCGAACCTGGAGATTTGGTTTGGTTGCATTTGAGAAAGGAGAGGTTTCCTGCATTGAGAAAGTCTAAATTGATGCCTAGAGCTGATGGACCATTGATATGAACCCGCTAGGGTTTATGGACGATCTTTCGATGAGAGGCGTGAGATCACTCGATTTGGTGGATGGAGATGACGTTCACGGCCCGACTACAGCCTTCCAAGACCGCGCCTTAGCAACCGATACACCACCTCCAAAGGCCGTCACGATCTTGTGGAGCGCGACAACCAGCCACTAGGGCTCCCGTCCTGCAAGCAATCGAAGAACTAGCAAGAACAAGGAAACAAGCACTGAATTTGCAAGATGAAATTGAAAGCCTCAAACTGAATCTTATGATGAGTGGGGTTCCGAAGATAAGGAGACGGGCGGCTGGATCAGCACGCGCGCCTACAAGCAAGTAGCAAAGGCTAAACTTGATCTAAACAAAACCCAAGTGTTCCTGGTGGCGGCTAAGGGGTATATGACGTGTGGAGGATGACCACAAGAGAGTTTGGGTCGTGCTCCAACCCTAGGACGCGTCCCTACTGGACTCTAAACGATACAAGCCCATTGGGCTAACTTAAGGTGGCGCAGCACCCTGGACAGAATAGACCTCTCGGTGATTTTTGGACTGTTGACGCTGTTTCTGAGCAGGTATGAGTATAAGGTCAGATCCGTATGAAAGTAGACTTTATTAGCTTTCCAACAAGTCCAGAATCACCCCAATCCGACTCCGTATGTAACCGTGGCGACCGTCGCAAGTTGGAGGTGTGCTGCAGTCCGAATCCAGCCTACGCGAGTCCTTTTCCCTTTCGGTCTTCTCCTTGATTCCTAATCAAAACAAGAGTGCACGTGTCTCCAAGATCTAAACAGGATGGACAAGAGCTCAAGAAGGAACTCACTTGATGATTAAGTGTTCGAGCACGAGCACGGGTAATAGGACCAGCAGGTGTCGGCGTGGACGGCGTGGATGTATGATCGGTGTTGATGTCCTCATCATCCTCCCTTTCTTGAATTTGAGTCGTCCTCGACTCAAGCTCATCTTCCTCACCCAAATAAGGCTTCAAATCTGTAATGTTAAATGTGGGACTAACCCCAAAATCTGCAGGAAGATCAAGCTTATATGCATTCTTATTTATTCGTTGCATCACTTTAAAAGGACCATCCGCTCTAGGCATCAATTTAGATTTTCTTAATTCAGAAACCTATCCTTTCAATAAATGCAACCAAACCAAATCTCCAGGTTCAAGAATCAATTCCTTCTACCTTTATCTCCAGCAAATTTGTACTTAGCATTCATGCGCTCTATGTTTTCTTTAGTGGTTTCATGTAGTTTTAGCATCAATTCAAGCACGTTGCTTAGCATCAAAATTCAACTTTTTAGAACTTGGCAATGGCATTAAATCAATAGGAGCACGTGGTAACAAGCCATAAACAATCTCAAAGGGACACATCTTCGTAGTAGAAATGCATGAACGATTATAAGCAAACTCAATATGAGGCAAACAATCTTCCCACATCTTAATATTCTTCTTTAAAACAGTCCTTAACATAGTAGACAAAGTTCTATTCACAACTTCAGTTTGATCATCAGTTTGGGGGTGACAAGTGGTGGAAAATAAAAGCTTAGTCCCCAATTTGGCCCATAAAGTTCTCCAAAATGGCTAAGAAATTTAGCATCACGATCAGAAACAATTGTATTTGGCACACCATGCAAGTTTAACAACTTTCGAAAGAACAAATCAGCAATATTTGTAGCATCATCAGTTTTATGACATGGTATGAAATGTGCCATTTTAGAGAATCGATCCACAACCACAAAAACACTATCTCACCCTTTCCTAGTCCGTGGCAATCCCAACACAAAATCCATAGAAATATCCTCCCAAGGAGCACTAGGAATAGGAAGAGGCATATACAAACCGTGTGGATTCAACGGGACTTAGCCTTTTGACATGTTGTGCAGCGAGCAACAAATCTCTCCACGTCTCGTCGCATCTTTGGCCAAAAGAAATGACCAGCAAGAATGTCCTCCGTCTTCTTCGGCTCCAAAATGCCCCATCAAGCCACCTCCATGCGCTTCCTGCAGCAACAACAAGTTTAACGGAGCTAGCTGGAATGCATAGCTTGTTAGCTCTAAACACAAACCCATCATTGAGGATGAATTTGTTCCACGTTTTCCCATCTTTACAATGCAGCAGCACTTCTTTAAAATCAGCATCATGAGCATATCGGTCTTTAATTGTTTCTAACCCAAAGATCTTGTAATCAAGTTGATTCAGCAAAGTATATCACCTAGACAATGCATCTGCAATGATGTTATCCTTCCCTTTCTTGTGTTTGATAACATAAGGAAAAGATTCAATAAATTCAACCCATTTTGCATGTCTACGATTCAGTTTTCCTTGACTACGAATATGCTTCAAAGATTCATGATCAGAATGTATAACAAATTCTTTGGGCCACAAATAATGCTGCCATGTTTCTAATGTCCGCACTAGAGCATATAATTCCTTATCATATGTAGAATAATTAAGAATAGGCCCGCTCAATTTCTCACTAAAGTATGCAACAGGTTTTCCTTCTTGTAACAAAACACCTTTGTCTAGTAGTTCTTGCACTTGTCGCTGAATTTCCTTCGTTTCCTCCGGATTGGTCCTGTATGGCGCACGGTTTGGCAAAGATGCTCCAGGGATAAGATCAATTTGGTGCTCAATCCCTCGTATTGGTGGCAGCCCCGCTGGTACCTCAATGGGAAACACATCAGAATACTCCTGCAAAATGTTAGCAACAGCAGGGGGCAAAGAACGTTGCATATCCTCAAATGAAATCAAAGCATCCTTGCATACCAAAGCATAAGCAACAGAGGTGGATGCATTGAACTCATTAATATCATATTTTGTAGCAAGCATACAACGTCCTTTCAATTTTATCTCATCTTTGTCATCAACAACAGATTTGTCATTTTTATTGCTCTCGCTCTTTGCTTTTGCAGCCTTAGTAACATCAGATTGCATAATAGCTTCAGGAGACATAGGATGCAACACAATTTTTTGATCATGGTATAGAAACGAATATTGATTTGATCTACCATGATGCATCGAATCTCTATCAAATTGCCATGGTCTACCTAGCAGAATATTGCAAGCTTGCATAGGCACAACATCACATTCAACAATATCTTTGTATGATCCGATGGCAAAATCGATTCGCACCAGTCTCGTTACCTTTGCCTTACCACTGTTGTTCAGCCATTGGATGTAGTAGGGATGGGGTGTGGTTTGGTGGTGAGGGCGAGCTTCTGTACCATGTCGCTACTTGCCAAGTTTTTGCAGCTACCTCCATCAATGATCATGCACTTAACGCGCTCCTTGATGACACACTTTGTTTGGAATAAAGTGTGTCGCTGATTTTGCTCCGCCTTCTCCATTTGTGCACTAAGCACTCGCTGTACAATCAAGCTCTCATAGTGCTCGCGTCACCTGCATTAATGTGTAGTTCTATGTGTTCCTCACTACCTGCATAGTCAGCCGCAAGCAATGCAAGTGTATCTTCATCAAAATCACTAGCAGCAGATGAACACTCACCATCATCTTTGACAATCATAACATGCTTGTTTGGGCAGTCACGCATCATATGGCCATATCCCTTGCACCGATGACATTGTATGTTGCTTGTTCTACCTGTCGATGCCACGGATGAAGTACTCGCAGCCGGCTTTTTTGCGCTGTCTTCGCTACTAAATTGGTGGGGGCAGCTCGAGTCTTGTCACTAGATGAAGGCGTAGGAGTGCGTGTAGACGGAGTTGCAGACGTCTTGCTGGCTGCCATGAACTAGCTTTCCTGCAGAAACATTAGTCCTTGCGCTAGCACGTCGTCCCTGCACTTCCCGTTCAGCTTTACAAGCAAGATGAAACAGTTTGGTTACGTTATTGTATTCTTTGTAAGCGAGGATATCCTGAATTTCCCGATTTAACCCACCTAAAAATCTAGCCATAGCAGGTTCCTCATCCTCCTCTAATTTACAACGCAACATACCCGTTTGTAATTCCACGATAGTATTCTTTCACTTTTAGAACCTTGTCTCAATTGCTGCAACTTATTTATCATATCATGGGCATAGTAAGATGGAACAAATCTAGCTCTCATGGCTCGTTTCAGCGCATCCCAAGTTCTAGGTATGTTATTAGGATTTTTCTTGCCATATTCGATCCACCAAACAGAAGCAAAATCTGTGAACTCACTAGTCTCAATTGGCACTCAAAACTGATTATATGAACAAGAACACTCCCAAAGAGTAACTCAGCACACACACTTTTTCCGAAAGGGCAGGGGTATTCCGGTAAAAAAAGGATACTCTCTCTCTCTCTCTCTCTCTAGAGTAAGCCACTCGTTTAGATATGAATACTTGCTGCGTGGTTCGTTTGATATTTGTAGCACAGGGTGAACTGATTCCTCGTCCGATTGGAACTTCCAATTCTACTCGGACTTGGCCAACAGCGAGGAATACCCGATTCCTTGATCCGACTCAAACTTGAAAACCTACTTGGATTCGGCCAACAGAGAGGAACAGCCGATTCCTTGTCCGATTCAAACTTCAAACCCTACTTGGATTCGCCAACAGAGAGAGACTATATGATAGCGCGTGTTGTGATAGAACGTGACAAGAACTCGAAACTCTAAAGGACTAAAACTAAGACCAGCAACTTGACACAACCGATGCAACCGACGACTCAACAAGCCCTAACTAGGTAGCACTAGCCACGGCCCAAAGGTCTATAGGATTGTAGGAAACTAATCTACTATTTTTTTGGCTTTTTTTGGACTGTAGGAAAAATAAAACAGCGAAGAATTACAAGTCTCTCACCGATAAACCTTGCTCGATTACCAATTGATATGAACCCGCTTAGGGTTTATGGACGATCTTTCGATGAGAGGCGTGAGATCACTCGATTTGGTGATGGAGATGACGTTCACGGCCCGACTACAGCCTTCCAAGACCGTGCCTTAGCAACCGATACACCACCTCCAAAGGCCGTCACGATCTTGTGGAGCGTGACAACCAGCCACTAGGGCTCCCGTCCTGCAAGCAATCGAAGAACTAGCAAGAACAAGGAAACAAGCACTGAATTTGCAAGATGAAATTGAAAGCCTCAAACTGAATCTTATGATGAGTGGGGTTCGAAGACAAGGAGACGGTAATTTGGATCAGCACGCGCCGCCTACAAGCAAGTAGCAAAGGCTAAACTTGATCTAAACAAAACCCAAGTGTTCCTGGTGGCGGCTAAGGGTATATGACGTGTGGAGGATGACCACAAGAGAGTTTGGGTCGTGCTCCAACCCTAGGACGCGTCCCTACTGGACTCTAAACGATACAAGCCCATTGGGCTAACTTAAGGTGGCGCAGCACCCTGGATAGAATAGACCTCTCGATGATTTTTGGACTGTTGACGCCGTTTCTGAGCAGGTATGAGTATGAGGTCAGATCCGTATGAAAGTAGACTTTATTAGCTTTCCAACAAGTCCAGAATCACCCCAATCCGACTCCGTATGTAACCGTGGCGACCGTCGCAAGTTGGAGGTGTGCTGCAGTCCGAATCCAGCCTACGCGAGTCCTTTTCCCTTTCGGTCTTCTCCTTGATTCCTAATCAAAACAAGAGTGCACGTGTCTCCAAGATCTAAACAGGATGGACAAGAGCTCAAGAAGGAACTCACTTGATGATTAAGTGTTCGAGCATGAGCACGGGTAATAGGACCAGCAGGTGTCGGCGTGGACGGCGTGGATGTATGATCGGTGTTGATGTCCTCATCATCCTCCCTTTCTTGAATTTGAGTCGTCCTCGACTCAAGCTCATCTTCCTCACCCAAATAAGGCTTCAAATCTGCAATGTTAAATGTGGGACTAACCCCAAAATCTGCAGGAAGATCAAGCTTATATGCATTCTCATTTATTCGTTGCATCACTTTAAAAGGACCATCCGCTCTAGGCATCAATTTAGATTTTCTTAATTCAGGAAACCTATCCTTTCGCAAATGCAACCAAACCAAATCTCCAGGTTCAAGAATCAATTCCCTTCTACCTTTATCTCCAGCAAATTTGTACTTAGCATTCATGCGCTCTATGTTTTCTTTAGTGGTTTCATGTAGTTTTAGCATCAATTCAGCACGTTGCTTAGCATCAAAATTCAACTTTTCAGAACTTGGCAATGGCATTAAATCAATAGGAGCACGTGGTAACAAGCCATAAACAATCTCAAAGGGACACATCTTCGTAGTAGAATGCAGCGAACGATTATAAGCAAACTCAATATGAGGCAAACAATCTTCCCACATCTTAATATTCTTCTTTAAAACAGTCCTTAACATAGTAGACAAAGTTCTATTCACAACTTCAGTTTGACCATCAGTTTGGGGGTGACAAGTGGTGGAAAATAAAAGCTTAGTCCCCAATTTGGCCCATAAAGTTCTCCAAAAATGGCTAAGAAATTTAGCATCACGATCAGAAATAATTGTATTTGGCACACCATGCAAGCTTAACAACTTCTCGAAAGAACAAATCAGCAATATTTGTAGCATCATCAGTTTTATGACATGGTATGAAATGTGCCATTTTAGAGAATCGATCCACAACCACAAAAACACTATCTCGCCCCTTTCCTAGTCCGTGGCAATCCCAACACAAAATCCATAGAAATATCCTCCCAAGGAGCACTAGGAACAGGAAGAGGCATATACAAACCGTGTGGATTCAACCGGGACTTAGCCTTTTGACATGTTGTGCAGCGAGCAACAAATCTCTCCACGTCTCGTCGCATCTTTGGCCAAAAGAAATGACCAGCAAGAATGTCCTCCGTCTTCTTCGCTCCAAAATGCCCCATCAAGCCACCTCCATGCGCTTCCTGCAGCAACAACAAGCTTAACGGAGCTAGCTGGAATGCATAGCTTGTTAGCTCTAAACACAAACCCATCATTGAGGATGAATTTGTTCCATGTTTTCCCATCTTTACAATGCAGCAGCACTTCTTTAAAATCAGCATCATGAGCATATCGGTCTTTAATTGTTTCTAACCCAAAGATCTTGTAATCAAGTTGATTCAGCAAAGTATATCTCCTAGACAATGCATCTGCAATGATATTATCCTTCCCTTTCTTGTGTTTGATAAGATAAGGAAAAGATTCAATAAATTCAACCCATTTTGCATGTCTACGATTCAGTTTTCCTTGACTACGAATATGCTTCAAAGATTCATGATCAGAATGTATAACAAATTCTTTGGGCCACAAATAATGCTGCCATGTTTCTAATGTCCGCACTAGAGCATATAATTCCTTATCATATGTAGAATAATTAAGAATAGGCCCGCTCAATTTCTCACTAAAGTATGCAACAGGTTTTCCTTCTTGTAACAAAACACCTTTGTCTAGTAGTTCTTGCACTTGTCGCTGAATTTCCTTCGTTTCTCCGGATTGGTCCTGTATGGCGACGGTTTGGCAAAGATGCTCCAGGATAAGATCAATTTGGTGCTCAATCCCTCGTATTGGTGGCAGCCCCGCTGGTACCTCAATGGGAAACACATCAGAATACTCCCCGCAAAATGTTAGCAACAGCAGGGGGCAAAGAACGTTGCATATCCTCAAATGAAATCAAAGCATCCTTGCATACCAAAGCATAAGCAACAGAGGTGGATGCATTGAACTCATTAATATCATATTTTGTAGCAAGCATACAACGTCCTTTCAATTTTATCTCATCTTTGTCATCAACAACAGATTTGTCATTTTTATTGCTCTCGCTCTTTGCTTTTGCAGCCTTAGTAACATCAGATTGCATAATAGCTTCAGGAGACATAGGATGCAACACAATTTTTCGATCATGGTATAGAAACGAATATTGATTTGATCTACCATGATGCATCGAATCTCTATCGAATTGCCATGGTCTACCTAGCAGAATATTGCAAGCTTGCATAGGCACAACATCACATTCAACAATATCTTTGTATGATCCGATGGCAAAATCGATTCGCACCAGTCTCGTTACCTTTGCCTTACCACTGTTGTTCAGCCATTGGATGTAGTAGGGATGGGGGTGTGGTTTGGTGGTGAGGGCGAGCTTCTGTACCATGTCGCTACTTGCCAAGTTGTTGCAGCTACCTCCATCAATGATCATGCGGCACGAACGCTCCTTGATGACACACTTTGTTTGGAATAACGTGTGTCGCTGATTTTGCTCCGCCTTCTCCATTTGTGCACTAAGCACTCGCTGTACAATCAAGCTCTCATAGTGCTCCGCGTCACCTGCATTAATGTGTAGTTCTATGTGTTCCTCACTACCTGCATAGTCAGCCGCAAGCAATGCAAGTGTATCTTCATCAAAATCACTAGCAGATGAACACTCACCATCATCTTTGACAATCATAACACGCTTGTTTGGGCAGTCACGCATCATATGGCCATATCCCTTGCACCGATGACATTGTATGTTGCTTGTTCTACCTGTCGATGCCACGGATGAAGTACTCGCAGCCGGCTTTTGCGCTGTCTTCGCTACTGAATTGGTGGGGGCAGCTCGAGTCTTGTCACTAGATGAAGGCGTAGGAGTACGTGTAGACGGAGTTGCAGACGTGCGCGGCTGCCATGAACTAGCTTTCCCTGCAGAAACATTAGTCCTTGCGCTAGCACGTCGTCCCTGCATCACCATCTCCAAACGGACCGAACGAGATTCCACATGACCCACATCACCTAGGAGTTCCGTCGGGTGCGTCCAAAACGATATCTGAGCCTATGGTACGTTTAGCGCAAACCGTGCACCAACCTTACATCAGCACTAACACCATCTCCAAACGGACCGAACGAGATTCCACATGACCCACGTCACCTAGGAGTTCTTTCGGGTGCGTCCAAAATGATTTCCGAGCTTGTGGTACCTTCGGCGCAAACCGTGCACCGAGCTTGCGTCAAGATTAGCACTATGTCCAAATGGACCAAAACGAGGTTCCAGTTGAGCTTCGTCACCTACGAGTACCATCGGGTGCGTCCTAAACGATATCTTAGGCTATGCTATGTTTGGCACAAACTGTGGACCTATCTTGCACTAACACTAACACCATCTCCAAACGGACGAAACGAGATTCCACATGACCCACGTCACCTAGGAGTTCCATAGGGTGCGTCCAAAACGATATCTGAACCTATGGTACGTTGAGCACAAACTGTGGACCAATCTTCCATCAACACTAACACCATCTCCAAACGGACCAAACGAGATTCCACATGACCCACATCACCTAGGAGTTCCATCGGGTGCATCCAAAACGATATCTGAGCCTATGGTACGTTTAGCGCAAACCGTGCACCAATCTTACATCTGCACCAACACCATCTCCAAACGCGCATTCAAACGAGATTCCACATGACCCACGTCACCTAGGAGTTCTTTTGGGTGCGTCCAAAATGATTTCCGAGCTTGTGGTACCTTCGGCGCAAACCGTGCACCGATCTTGCGTCAAGATTAGCACTATGTCCAAATGGACCAAAACGAGCTTCCAGTTGAGCTTCGTCACCTACGAGTACCATCGGGTGCGTCCTAAACGATATCTGAGCCTGTGGTACATTTGGCGCAAACCATGCAACTATCTTGCACTAACACTAACACCATCTCCAAACGGACCAAACGAGATTCCACACGACCCACGTCACCTTAGAGTTCCATAGGGTGCGTCCAAAACGATATCTGAACCTATGGTACGTTGAGCGCAAACCGTGGACCAATCTTCCATCAACACTAACACCATCTCCAAACGGACCGAACGAGGTTCCACATGACCCACATCACCTAGGAGTTCCATCGGGTGCGTCCAAAATGATATCTGAGCCTATGGTACGTTTAGCGCAAACCGTGCACCAATCTTACATCTGCACTAACACCATCTCCAAACGGACCGAACGAGATTCCACATGACCCACGTCACCTAAGAGTTCTTTCGGTAAAAGGCCCAAAATGATTTCGAGCTTGTGGTAGCTTCGGCGCAAACCGTGCACCGATCTTGCGTCAAGATTAGCACTATCTCCAAATAGACCAAAACGAGGTTCTAGTTGAGCTTCGTCACCTACGAGTACCATCGGGTGCATCCTAAAGCGATATCTCGAGCACGTGGTACGTTTTGGCAAACCATGCACCTATCTTGCACTAACACTAACACCATCTCCAAACGGACCAAACGAGATTCCACATGACCCACGTCACCTAAGAGTTACATAGGGTGCGTCCAAAACGATATCTGAACCTATGGTACGTTGAGCGCAAACCGTGGACCCATCTTCCATCTACACTAACACCATCTCCAAACGGACCGAATGAGATTCCACATCACCCACATCACCTAGGAGTTCCGTCGGGTGCGTCCAAAACGATATCTGAGCCTATGGTACGTTTAGCGCAAACCGTGCACCAATCTTACATCAGCACTAACACCATCTCCAAACGGACCGAACGAGATTCCACATGACCCACGTCACCTAGGAGTTCTTTCGGGTGCGTCCAAAACGATTTCCGAGCTTGTGGTACCTTCGGCGCAAACCGTGCACCGATCTTGCGTCAAGATTAGCACTATGTCCAAATGGACCAAAACGAGGTTCCAGTTGAGCTTCGTCACCTACGAGTACCATCGGGTGCGTCCTAAACGATATCTTAGGCTATGCTATGTTTGGCACAAACTGTGGACCTATCTTGCACTAACACTAACACCATCCCCAAACGGACAAAACAAGATTCCACATGACCCATGTCACCTAGGAGTTCCATAGGGTGCGTCCAAAACGATATCTGAACATATGGTACGTTGAGCGCAAACCGTGGACCAATCTTCCATCAACACTAACACCATCTCCAAACGGACCGAACGAGATTCCATATGACCCACATCACCTAGGAGTTCCATTGGGTGTGTCCAAAACGATATCTGAGCCTATGGTCCGTCGAGCGCAAACCGTGGACCAATCTTCCATCAACACTAACACCGTCTCCAAACGGACCGAACGAGATTCCGCATGACCCACATCACCTAGGAGTTCCGTCGGGTGCGCCCAAAACGATATCTGAGCCTATGGTACGTTTAGCGCAAACGGTGCATCTATCTTACGTCGACAATAACACCATCTCCAAACGGACCGAACGAGGTTCCACATGACCCACGTGACCTAGGACTTCCATCGGGTGCATCCAAAATGTTTTCTGAGACTATGGCACGTTCGGCGCAAACCGTGCACCGATCTTGCGTCAAGATTAGCACTATCTCCAAATGGACCAAAACGAGGTTCCAGTTGAGCTTCGTCAGCTACGAGTACCATCGGGTGCGTCCTAAATAATATCTGAGCCTGTGGTACGTTTGGCGCAAACCATACACCTATCTTGCACTAACACTAACACCATCTCCAAACGGACCAAACAAGATTCCACATGACCCACGTCACCTAAGAGTTACATAGGGTGCGTCCAAAACGATATCTGAACCTATGGTACGTTGAGCGCAAACCGTGGACCAATCTTCCATCAACACTAACACCATCTCCAAACGGACCGAACGAGATTCCACATGACCCACATCACCTAGGAGTTCCGTCGGGTGCGTCCAAAACAATATCTGAGCCTATGGTACGTTTAGCGCAAACCGTGCACCAATCTTACATCAGCACTAACACCATCTCCAAACGGACCGAACGAGATTCCACATGACCCACGTCACCTAGGAGTTCTTTCGGGTGCGTCCAAAACGATTTCCGAGCTTGTGGTACCTTCGGCGCAAACCGTGCACCGATCTTGCGTCAAGATTAGCACTATGTCCAAATGGACCAAAACGAGGTTCCAGTTGAGCTTCGTCACCTACGAGTACCATCGGGTGCGTCCTAAACGATATCTTAGGCTATGCTATGTTTGGCACAAACTGTGGACCTATCTTGCACTAACACTAACACCATCCCCAAACGGACAAAACAAGATTCCACATGACCCATGTCACCTAGGAGTTCCATAGGGTGCGTCCAAAACGATATCTGAACATATGGTACGTTGAGCGCAAACCGTGGACCAATCTTCCATCAACACTAACACCATCTCCAAATGGACCGAACGAGATTCCACATGACCCACATCACCTAGGAGTTCCATTGGGTGTGTCCAAAATGATATCTGAGCCTATGGTACGTTTAGCGCAAACCGTGCACCAATCTTACATCTGCACTAACACCATCTCCAAACGGACCGAACGAGATTCCACATGACCCACGTCACCTAGGAGTTCTTTCGGGTGCGTCCAAAATGATTTCCGAGCTTGTGGTACCTTCGGCGCAAACCGTGCACCGATCTTGCGTCAAGATTAGCACTATCTCCAAATGGACCAAAACGAGGTTCCAGTTGAGCTTCGTCAGCTACGAGTACCATCGGGTGCGTCCTAAACGATATCTGAGTCTGTGGTACATTTGGCGCAAACCATGCACCTATCTTGCACTAACACTAACACCTGTCCAAACGGACCAAACGAGATTCCACATGACCCACGTCACCTAAGAGTTACATAGGGTGCGTCCAAAACGATATCTGAACCTATGGTACGTTGAGCGCAAACCGTGGACCAATCTTCCATCAACACTAACACCACCTTCAAACGGACCGAACGAGATTCCACATGACCCACATCACCTAGGAGTTCCGTCGGGTGCGTCCAAAATGATATCTGAGCCTATGGTACGTTTAGCGCAAACCGTGCACCAATCTTACATCTGCACTAACACCATCTCCAAACAGAACGAACGAGATTCCACATGACCCACTTCACGTAGGAGTTCTTTCGGGTGCGTCCAAAACGATTTCCGAGCTTGTGGTACCTTCGGCGCAAACCATGCACCGATCTTGTGTCAAGATTAGCACTATGTCCAAATGGACCAAAATGAGGTTCCAGTTGAGCTTCGTCACCTACGAGTACCATCGGGTGCGTCCTAAACGATATCTTAGGCTATGCTATGTTTGGCACAAACTGTGGACCTATCTTGCACTAACACTAACACCATCCCCAAACGGACGAAACAAGATTCCACATGACCCACGTCACCTAGGAGTTCTTTCGGGTGCGTCCAAAACGATTTCCGTGCACCGAGCTTGCGTCAAGATTAGCACTATGTCCAAATGGACCAAAACGAGGTTCCAATTGAGCTTCCACACCATCTAGGAGTACCATCAGGTGCGCCCTAAACGATATCTTAGGCTATGCTATGTTTGGCACAAACTGTGGACCTATCTTCTTGCACTAACACTAACACCATCCCCAAACGGACGAAACAAGATTCCACATGACCCACGTCACCTAGAGTTCTTTTCAAAAGGTGCCCAAAAGCGATTTCCGTGCACCGAGCTTGCGTCAAGATTAGCACTATGTCCAAATGGACCAAAACGAGGTTCCAATTGAGCTTCGTCACCTACGAGTACCATCGGTGCGTCCTAAGCGATATCTCGAGCTGTGGTACGTTTGGCGCAAACCATGCACCTATCTTGCACTAACACTAACACCACCATCTCAAAGCGGACCAAACGAGATTCCACATGACCCACGTCACCTAGGAGTTCCATAGGGTGCGTCCAAAACGATATTTGAACCTATGGTACGTTGAGCGCAAACCGTGGACCAATCTTCCATCAACACTAACACCATCTCCAAACGGACCGAACGAGATTCCACATGACCCACATCACCTAGGAGTTCCATCGGGTGCGTCCAAAACGATATCTGAGCCTATGGTACGTTTAGCGCAAACCGTGCACCAATCTTACATCTGCACTAACACCATCTCCAAACGGACCGAACGAGATTCCACATGACCCACGTCACCTAGGAGTTCTTTCGGGTGCGTCCAAAATGATTTCCGAGCTTGTGGTACCTTCGGCGCAAACCGTGCACCGATCTTGCGTCAAGATTAGCACTAT
Organism: Miscanthus lutarioriparius; assembly: GCA_904845875.1. Classification (NCBI taxonomy): domain Eukaryota; kingdom Viridiplantae; phylum Streptophyta; class Magnoliopsida; order Poales; family Poaceae; genus Miscanthus; species Miscanthus lutarioriparius. Next base: position 58,915 of record CAJGYO010000235.1, read on the forward strand.
CTCCAAATGGACCAAAACGAGGTTCCAGTTGAGCTTCGTCACCTACGAGTACCATCGGGTGCGTCCTAAACGATATCTGAGCCTGTGGTACGTTTGGCGCAAACCATGCACCTATCTTGCACTAACACTAACACCATCTCCAAACGGACCAAACGAGATTCCACATGACCCACGTCACCTAAGAGTTACATAGGGTGCGTCCAAAACGATATCTGAACCTATGGTACGTTGAGCGCAAACCGTGGACCAATCTTCCATCAACACTAACACCGTCTCCAAACGGACCGAACGAGATTCCACATGACCCACATCACCTAGGAGTTCCGTCGGGTGCGCCCAAAACGATATCTGAGCCTATGGTACGTTTAGCGCAAACCGTGCATCTATCTTACATCGACAATAACACCATCTCCAAATGGACCGAACGAGGTTCCACATGACCCACGTCACCTAGGACTTCCATCGGGTGCGTCCAAAACGTTTTCTGAGACTATGGCACGTTCGGCGCAAACCGTGCACCGATCTTGCGTCAAGATTAGCACTATCTCCAAATGGACCAAAACGAGGTTCCAGTTGAGCTTCGTTAGCTACGAGTACCATCGGGTGCGTCCTAAACGATATCTGAGCCTGTGGTACGTTTGGCGCAAACCATGCACCTATCTTGCACTAACACTAACACCATCTCCAAACGGACCAAACGAGATTCCACATGACCCACGTCACCTAAGAGTTACATAGGGTGCGTCCAAAACGATATCTGAACCTATGGTACGTTGAGCGCAAACCGTGGACCAATCTTCCATCAACACTAACACCGTCTCCAAACGGACCGAACGAGATTCCACATGACCCACATCACCTAGGAGTTCCGTCGGGTGCGTCCAAAACGATATCTGAGCCTATGGTACGTTTAGCGCAAACCGTGCACCAATCTTACATCTGCACTAACACCATCTCCAAACGAACCGAACGAGATTTCACATGACCCACGTCACCTAGGAGTTCTTTCGGGTGCGTCCAAAATGATTTCCGAGCTTGTGGTACCTTCGGCGCAAACCGTGCACCGATCTTGCGTCAAGATTAGCACTATCTCCAAATGGACCAAAACGAGGTTCCAGTTGAGCTTCGTCACCTACGAGTACCATCGGGTGCGTCCTAAACGATATCTGAGCCTGTGGTACGTTTGGCGCAAACCATGCACCTATCTTGCACTAACACTAACACCATCTCCAAACGGACGAAACGAGATTCCACATGACCCACGTCACCTAGGAGTTCCATTGGGTGCGTCCAAAACGATATTTGAACCTATGGTACGTTGAGCGCAAACCGTGGACCAATCTTCCATCAACACTAACACCATATCCAAACGGACCGAACGAGATTCCACCTGACCCTCATCACCTAGGAGTTCCGTCGGGTGCGTCCAAAACGATATCTGAGCCTATGGTACGTTTAGCGCAAACCGTGCACCAATCTTACATCAGCACTAACACCATCTCCAAATGGACCGAATGAGATTCCACATGACCCACGTCACCTAAGAGTTCTTTCGGGTGCGTCCAAAATGATTTCCAAGCTTGTGGTACCTTCGGTGCAATCCGTGCACCGATCTTGCGTCAAGATTAGCACTATGTCCAAATGGACCAAAACGAGGTTCCAGTTGAGCTTCGTCACCTACGAGTACCATCGGGTGCGTCCTAAACGATATCTGAGCCTATGGTACGTTTGGCGCAAACCATGCACCTATCTTGCACTAACACTAACACCATCTCCAAACGGACCAAACGAGATTCCACATGACCCACGTCACCTAGGAGTTCCATAGGGTGCGTCCAAAACGATATCTGAACCTATGGTACGTTGAGCGCAAACCGTGGACCAATCTTCCATCAACACTAACACCATCTCCAAATGGACCGAACGAGATTCCACATGACCCACATCACCTAGGAGTTCCGTCGGGTGCGTCCAAAACGATATCTGAGCCTATGGTACGTTTAGCGCAAACCGTGCACCAATCTTACATCAGCACTAACACCATCTCCAAACGGACCGAACGAGATTCCACATGACCCACGTCACCTAGGAGTTCTTTCGGGTGCGTCCAAAACGATTTCCGAGCTTGTGGTACCTTCGGCGCAAACCGTGCACCGATCTTGCGTCAAGATTAGCACTATGTCCAAATGGACCAAAAAGAGGTTCCAGTTGAGCTTCGTCACCTACGAGTACCATCGGGTGCGTCCTAAACGATATCTGAGCCTGTGGTACGTTTGGCGCAAACCATGCATCTATCTTGCACTAACACTAACACCATCTCCAAACGGACCAAACGAGATTCCACATGACCCACGTCACCTAAGAGTTACATAGGGTGCGTCCAAAATGATATCTGAACCTATGGTACGTTGAGCGCAAACCGTGGACCAATCTTCCATCAACACTAACACCACCTTCAAACGGACCGAACGAGATTCCACATGACCCACATCACCTAGGAGTTCCGTCGGGTGCGTCCAAAATGATATCTGAGCCTATGGTACGTTTAGCGCAAACCGTGCACCAATCTTACATCTGCACTAACACCATCTCCAAACAGACCGAACGAGATTCCACATGACCCACTTCACGTAGGAGTTCTTTCGGGTGCGTCCAAAACGATTTCCGAGCTTGTGGTACCTTCGGCGCAAACCATGCACCGATCTTGTGTCAAGATTAGCACTATGTCCAAATGGACCAAAACGAGGTTCTAGTTGAGCTTCGTCACCTACGAGTACCATCGGGTGCGTCCTAAACGATATCTTAGGCTATGCTATGTTTGGCACAAACTGTGGACCTATCTTGCACTAACACTAACACCATCCCCAAACGGACGAAACAAGATTCCACATGACCCGTCACCTCACCTAGGAGTTCTTATCTGAAGGTGCGTCAAAGCGATTTCCGTGCACCGAGCTTGCGTCAAGATTAGCACTATGTCCAAATGGACCAAAACGAGGTTCCAATTGAGCTTCGTCACCTACGAGTACCATCGGGTGCGTCCTAAACGATATCTGAGCCTGTGGTACGTTTGGCGCAAACCATGCACCTATCTTGCACTAACACTAACACCATCTCCAAACGGACCAAACGAGATTCCACATGACCCACGTCACCTAGGAGTTCCATAGGGTGCGTCCAAAACGATATTTGAACCTATGGTACGTTGAGCGCAAACCGTGGACCAATCTTCCATCAACACTAACACCATCTCCAAACGGACCGAACGAGGTTCCACATGACCCACATCACCTAGGAGTTCCATCGGGTGTGTCCAAAACGATATCTGAGGCTATGGTACGTTTAGCGCAAACCGTGCACCAATCTTACATCTGCACTAACACCATCTCCAAACGGACCGAACGAGATTCCACATGACCCACGTCACCTAGGAGTTCTTTCGGGTGCGTCCAAAATGATTTCCGAGCTTGTGGTACCTTCGGCCAAACCGTGCACCGATCTTGCGTCAAGATTAGCACTATCTCCAAATGGACCAAAACGAGGTTCCAGTTGAGCTTCATTAGCTACGAGTACCATCGGGTGCGTCCTAAAAGATATCTGAGTCTGTGGTACGTTTGGCGCAAACCATGCACCTATCTTGCACTAACACTAACACCATCTCCAAACGGACCAAACGAGATTCCACATGACCCACGTCACCTAAGAGTTACATAGGGTGCGTCCAAAACGATATCTGAACCTATGGTACGTTGAGCGCAAACCGTGGACCAATCTTCCATCAACACTAACACCATCTCCAAACGGACCGAACGAGATTCCACATGACCCACATCACCTAGGAGTTCCATCGGGTGCGTCCAAAACGATATCTGAGCCTATGGTACGTTTAGCGCAAACCGTGCACCAATCTTACATCTGCACTAACACCATCTCCAAACGGACCGAACGAGATTCCACATGACCCACGTCACCTAGGAGTTCCATTGGGTGCGTCCAAAACGATATCTGAGCCTATGGTACGTTTAGCGCAAACCGTGCACCAATCTTACATCAGCACTAACACCATCTCCAAATGGACCGAATGAGATTCCACATGACCCACGTCACCTAAGAGTTCTTTCGGGTGCGTCCAAAATGATTTCCAAGCTTGTGGTACCTTCGGTGCAATCCGTGCACCGATCTTGCGTCAAGATTAGCACTATGTCCAAATGGACCAAAAAGAGGTTCCAGTTGAGCTTCGTCACCTACGAGTACCATCGGGTGCGTCCTAAACGATATCTGAGCCTATGGTACGTTTGGCGCAAACCATGCACCTATCTTGCACTAACACTAACACCATCTCCAAACGGACCAAACGAGATTCCACATGACCCACGTCACCTAGGAGTTCCATAGGGTGCGTCCAAAACGATATCTGAACCTATGGTACGTTGAGCGCAAACTGTGGACCAATCTTCCATCAACACTAACACCATCTCCAAATGGACCGAACGAGATTGCACATGACCCACATCACCTAGGAGTTCCGTCGGGTGCGTCCAAAACGATATCTGAGCCTATGGTACGTTTAGCGCAAACCGTGCACCAATCTTACATCAGCACTAACACCATCTCCAAACGGACCGAACTAGATTCCACATGACCCACGTCACCTAGGAGTTCTTTCGGGTGCGTCCAAAACGATTTCCGAGCTTGTGGTACCTTCGGCGCAAACCGTGCACCGAGCTTGCGTCAAGATTAGCACTATGTCCAAATGGACCAAAAAGAGGTTCCAGTTGAGCTTCGTCACCTACGAGTACCATCAGGTGCGTCCTAAACGATATCTGAGCCTGTGGTACGTTTGGCGCAAACCATGCATCTATCTTGCACTAACACTAACACCTGTCCAAACGGACCAAACGAGATTCCACATGACCCACGTCACCTAAGAGTTACATAGGGTGCGTCCAAAATGATATCTGAACCTATGGTACGTTGAGCGCAAACCGTGGACCAATCTTCCATCAACACTAACACCACCTTCAAACGGACCGAACGAGATTCCACATGACCCACATCACCTAGGAGTTCCGTCCGGGTGCGTCCCAAAATGATATCTCGAGCCTATGGTGCGTTTTAGCGCAAACCGTGCACCAATCTTACATCTGCACTAACACCATCTCCAAACAGAACGAACGAGATTCCACATGACCCACTTCACGTAGGAGTTCTTTCGGGTGCGTCCAAAACGATTTCCGAGCTTGTGGTACCTTCGGCGCAAACCATGCACCGATCTTGTGTCAAGATTAGCACTATGTCCAAATGGACCAAAACGAGGTTCTAGTTGAGCTTCGTCACCTACGAGTACCATCGGGTGCGTCCTAAACGATATCTTAGGCTATGCTATGTTTGGCACAAACTGTGGACCTATCTTGCACTAACACTAACACCATCCCCAAACGGACGAAACAAGATTCCACATGACCCACGTCACCTAGGAGTTCTTTCGGGTGCGTCCAAAACGATTTCCGTGCACCGAGCTTGCGTCAAGATTAGCACTATGTCCAAATGGACCAAAACGAGGTTCCAATTGAGCTTCGTCACCTACGAGTACCATCAGGTGCGTCCTAAACGATATCTCGAGCTCAGGGTAGTGCGTTTGGCGCAAACCATGCACCTATCTTGCACTAACACTAACACCATCTCCAAACGGACCAAACGAGATTCCACATGACCCACGTCACCTAGGAGTTCCATAGGGTGCGTCCAAAACTTTATTTGAACCTATGGTACGTTGAGCGCAAACCGTGGACCAATCTTCCATCAACACTAACACCATCTCCAAACGCACCGAACGAGGTTCCACATGACCCACATCACCTAGGAGTTCCATCGGGTGTGTCCAAAACGATATCTGAGGCTATGGTACGTTTAGCGCAAACCGTGCACCAATCTTACATCTGCACTAACACCATCTCCAAACGGACCGAACGAGATTCCACATGACCCACGTCACCTAGGAGTTCTTTCGGGTGCGTCCAAAATGATTTCCGAGCTTGTGGTACCTTCGGCGCAAACCGTGCACCGATCTTGCGTCAAGATTAGCACTATCTCCAAATGGACCAAAACGAGGTTCCAGTTGAGCTTCATTAGCTACGAGTACCATCGGGTGCGTCCTAAAAGATATCTGAGTCTGTGGTACGTTTGGCGCAAACCATGCACCTATCTTGCACTAACACTAACACCATCTCCAAACGGACCAAACGAGATTCCACATGACCCACGTCACCTAAGAGTTACATAGGGTGCGTCCAAAACGATATCTGAACCTATGGTACGTTGAGCGCAAACCGTGGACCAATCTTCCATCAACACTAACACCGTCTCCAAACGGACCGAACGAGATTCCACATGACCCACATCACCTAGGAGTTCCGTCGGGTGCGCCCAAAACGATATCTGAGCCTATGGTACGTTTAGCGCAAACCGTGCATCTATCTTACATCGACAATAACACCATCTCCAAACGGACCGAACGAGGTTCCACATGACCCACGTCACCTAGGACTTCCATCGGGTGCGTCCAAAACGTTTTCTGAGACTATGGCACGTTCGGCGCAAACCGTGCACCGATCTTGCGTCAAGATTAGCACTATCTCCAAATGGACCAAAACGAGGTTCCAGTTGAGCTTCGTTAGCTACGAGTACCATCGGGTGCGTCCTAAACGATATCTGAGCCTGTGGTACGTTTGGCGCAAACCATGCACCTATCTTGCACTAACACTAACACCATCTCCAAACGGACCAAACGAGATTCCACATGACCCACGTCACCTAAGAGTTACATAGGGTGCGTCCAAAACAATATCTGAACCTATGGTACGTTGAGCGCAAACCGTGGACCAATCTTCCATCAACACTAACACCATCTCCAAACGGACCGAACGAGATTCCACATGACCCACATCACCTAGGAGTTCCATCGGGTGCGTCCAAAACGATATCTGAGCCTATGGTACGTTTAGCGCAAACCATGCACCAATCTTACATCAGCACTAACACCATCTCCAAACGGACCGAACGAGATTCCACATGACCCACGTCACCTAGGAGTTCTTTCAGGTGCGTCCAAAATGATTTCTAAGCTTGTGGAACCTTCGGCGCAAACCGTGCACCGATCTTGCATCAAGATTAGCACTATCTCCAAATGGACCAAAACGAGGTTCCAGTTGAGCTTCGTCAGCTACGAGTACCATCGGGTGCGTCCTAAACGATATCTGAGCCTGTGGTACGTTTGGCGCAAACCATGCACCTATCTTGCACTAACACTAACACCATCTCCAAACGGACCAAACGAGATTCCACATGACCCACGTCACCTAAGAGTTACATAGGGTGCGTCCAAAACGATATCTGAACCTATGGTACGTTGAGCGCAAACCGTGGACCAATCTTCCATCAACACTAACACCGTCTCCAAACGGACCGAACGAGATTCCACATGACCCACATCACCTAGGAGTTCCGTCGGGTGCGCCCAAAACGATATCTGAGCCTATGGTACGTTTAGCGCAAACCGTGCATCTATCTTACATCGACAATAACACCATCTCCAAACGGACCGAACGAGGTTCCACATGACCCACGTCACCTAGGACTTCCATCGGGTGCGTCCAAAATGTTTTCTGAGACTATAGCACGTTCGGCGCAAACCGTGCACCGATCTTGCGTCAAGATTAGCACTATCTCCAAATGGACCAAAATGAGGTTCCAGTTGAGCTTCGTTAGCTACGAGTACCATCGGGTGCGTCCTAAACGATATCTGAGCCTGTGGTACGTTTGGCACAAACCATGCACCTATCTTGCACTAACACTAACACCATCTCCAAACGGACCAAACGAGATTCCACATGACCCACGTCACCTAGGAGTTCCATAGGGTGCGTTGATGAGGACATCAACACCGATCATACATCCACGCCGTCCACGCCGACACCTGCTGGTCCTATTACCCGTGCTCGTGCTCGAACACTTAATCATCAAGTGAGTTCCTTCTTGAGCTCTTGTCCATCCTGTTTAGATGTTGGAGACACGTGCACTCTTGTTTTGATTAGGAATCAAGGAGAAGACCGAAAGGGAAAAGGACTCGCGTAGGCTGGATTCGGACTGCAGCACACCTCCAACTTGCGACGGTCGCCACGGTTACATATGGAGTCAGATTGGGGTGATTCTGGACTTGATGGAAAGCTAATAAAGTCTACTTTCATACGGATCTGACCTCATACTCATACCTGCTCAGAAACGGCGTCAACAGTCCAAAAATCACCGAGAGGTCTATTCTGTCCAGGGTGCTGCGCCACCTTAAGTTAGCCCAATGGGCTTGTATCGTTTAGAGTCCAGTAGGGACGCGTCCTAGGGTTGGAGCACGACCCAAACTCTCTTGTGGTCGTCCTCCACACGTCATATACCCCCTTAGCCGCCACCAGGAACACTTGGGTTTTGTTTAGATCAAGTTTAGCCTTTGCTACTTGCTTGTAGGCGCTGCGTGCTGATCCAGCCGCCCGTCTCCTTGTCTTGGAACCCCACTCATCATAAGATTCAGTTTGAGGCTTTCAATTTCATCTTGCAAATTCAGTGCTTGTTTCCTTGTTCTTGCTAGTTCTTGATTGCTTGCAGGGGACGGGAGCCCTAGTGGCTGGTTGTCGCGCTCCACAAGATCGTGACGGCCTTTGGAGGTGGTGTATCGGTTGCTAAGGCGCGGTCTTGGAAGGCTGTAGTCAGGCCGTGAACGTCATCTCCATCCACCAAATCGAGTGATCTCATGCCTCTCATCGAAAGATCGTCCATAAACCTAAGCGGGTTCATATCAATTGGTAATCGAGCAAGGTTTATCGGTGAGAGACTTGTAATTCTTTCGCTGTTTTTATTTTTCCTACAGTCCAAAAAAAGCCAAAAAATAGTAGATTAGTTTCCTACAATCCTATAGACCTTTGGGCCGTGGCTAGTGCTACCTAGTTAGGGCTTGTTGAGTCGTCGGTTGCATCGGTTGTGTCAAGTTGCTGGTCTTAGTTTTAGTCCTTTAGAGTTTTGAGTTCTTGTCACGTTCTATCACAACACGCGCTATCATATAGTCTCTCTGTTGGCCGAATCCAAGTAGGGTTTGAAGTTTGAATCGGACAAGGAATCGGCTGTTCCTCTCTGTTGGCCGAATCCAAGTAGGTTTTCAAGTTTGAGTCGGATCAAGGAATCGGGTATTCCTCGCTGTTGGCCAAGTCCGAGTAGAATTGGAAGTTCCAATCGGACGAGGAATCAGTTCACCCTGTGCTACAAATATCAAACGAACCACGCAGCAAGTATTCATATCTTTTTTTTACCGGAATACCCCTGCCCTTTCGGAAAAAGTGTGTGTGCTGAGTTACTCTTTGGGAGTGTTCTTGTTCATATAATCAGTTATGAGTGCCCCCTGAAAAAAAATTATTCAAAAAAAAAAAAAAAAAGAGAGAAAGAAGCAAAAGAAAAGAAAGAAAGGGCTGATCTTAGAGATTTTTCGTTCACTTCGGGTGGTGTGTTGTGCTCTCCTTTGTGTCCAGGAGCTCGCGTCTCTCTCTAGCACGGTCTAGACTAGGACCAGCACAGTACCACTTGGTTGAACGATTATTCAGCTTGCTTTTTGTAACTAACGTGGTGCTACTTCGTTCCTTGTTTCAGCCCACCTATAGCTCCACATATTCTACAGCTTGACAGGTCTCGTCTTTGCGGCACCGATACACTTCATCCATTCTGCTGCAGACTTGTTGGTAGATGACCCCTCCTGTCGAGCAAGGTAAGAACTGGTAAGAACTTGTGTAATAGGTGGAGAGTGAGCGACTTGCTGTAGCTACATCCTAGTAGTTGTAGGGCTTCTATTTCTTCACTTGTCTTCTTGTTGTCTTTGCCTTTGAAGCATGACAGGGTCAGGCGAAGATAACCAAATTCCACATTCGCCTCGCACAAAGGGCATCATACAACATTTTGAAAGGAAAGTGAAGTTGCACGGAGGGACTTGATAATGACTTGCAGGTGACAAATGACAAACTTGGGCAGTTGGAGGCTACGCAGATTGCCGCAAACAACAAGCTTGCAGGTTTGGAGCAGTCCATTGCTAGTGTGGACAAAAGCCTTGCTGCTCTACTGAGGCGTTTTGATGACCTCCACAACAATGATAAAGACCAGCATAAAGAAGAAAAGAAGGAGGAAGATCGAGAGGATGGTAGTTATGATGAAGAATACACAGGTGATACTGAGCATGATGATCGAGACACTCGTGATCGGACGCCGCCTACGTCACAACCGTAGAGGTATGGGTGGCCGCCGACGACGCGAGGTACACAATAATGATGATGCTTTCAGTAAGATTAAATTTAAAATACCTCCTTTTGATGGTAAATATGACCCTGATGCATACATTACTTGGGAGATTGCTGTTGATCAAAAGTTTGCATGCCATGAATTTCCTGAGAACACACGTGTTAGGGCTGCTACTAGTGAGTTCACAGATTTTGCTTCTGTTTGGTGGATCGAATATGGCAAGAAAATCCTAATAACATACCTAGAACTTGGGATGCGCTGAAACGAGCCATGAGAGCTAGATTTGTTCCATCTTACTATGCCCGTGATATGATAAATAAGTTGCAGCAATTGAGACAAGGTTCTAAAAGTGTAGAAGAATACTATCAGGAATTACAAACGGGTATGTTGCGTTGTAAATTAGAGGAGGATGAGGAACCTGCTATGGCTAGATTTTTTAGGTGGGTTAAATCGGGAAATTCAGGATATCCTCGCTTACAAAGAATACAATAACGTAACCAAACTGTTTCATCTTGCTTGTAAAGCTGAGCGGGAAGTGCAGGGACGACGTGCTAGCGCAAGGACTAATGTTTCTGCAGGAAAGCTAGTTCATGGCAGCCCAAGCGCGTCTACAACTCCGTCTACACGTACTCCTATGCCATCATCTAGTGACAAGACTCGAGCTGCCCCACCAATTCAGTAGCGAAGACAGCGCCAAAAAGCCGGCTGCGAGTACTTCATCCGTGGCATCGACAGGTAGAACAAGCAACATACAATGTCATCGGTGCAAGGGATATGGCCATATGATGCGTGACTGCCCAAGCAAGCGTGTTATGATTGTCAAAGATGATGGTGAGTGTTCATCTGCTAGTGATTTTGATGAAGATACACTTGCATT
>CAJGYO010000236.1:0-140574 GCA_904845875.1 Miscanthus lutarioriparius
TAGAACCATTAATCGCTCTCAGGCAGAGGTGAAAAGCATGGAGAATTCTTGCCATGAACACAATGCTGCCACTGCTAAGCTTGACACTATTTATGCTACCACTGCCCTTTCGGAGATCTGATGGTCCTCAATTAGTTATGCAATTTTTGAACCCTTCGCTGATGTTCCTCAATTGGTTATGCATCAGGATTTCAAGAGCTAAGCCTGTCGCTGATGGTTGAGCTTTTCATATGAGTGATCATATATCATAGTGTGAAGTTTCAATACACACCTACACAAGCTTCTCAAAGATATGTATTTTTAAAGAGTGGTCTGCACAAATTAAAAAATGAAAAATACATTAACTGAATATTATCAAGGACTTGTCAGTCTGCATAAACAAGACAAGCGAGGGAAAAAACCTCAACATTCCATACTGTCTAAATAATGTAGGCTTAAGTAAATTATGCATAGACATAAATAAAGAAAAACCTCATGTTCATGAAATTTTTCTTCCAAAAGAAATAAGTTTGCACATATTACATATGGTTGATGACATCAATTTTGATATGTAAGGTTTTATTTAGCTAAAACTAAACTTCACTAATCAACTTGATATACAAACACCCATATTAGTACAAAAGTATAATCCCTGGTTTTTTTCCCAAAGTTGCACCAAAGCACCATGGTCCAAAGTTCCAGAAAACTACAAATCCCGAGAGAAGCCACATATGTGCACAAAATTTTGCCTAGCTCCAGACCGCATCAAGGCAACTTGAGTAACACAACATTGCCAAAAATATGAGAACCCTATCCAAATGACAGTTGGTTGACAGTAAATCATTCTCAATCCACCAAAGCAGTACTGAATCTATTGCTCGGTAGAGGTGGCTTTATATTAAGAAGACAGAGGAACGTGAAACGGTCTAGGCAAGGACTTGAACTTGGGGATGCTCACACCCTTAACAAACTGATCTAGACTCACCATCCTAATGGTGGAACATTTATTAGACAACCAGGATATGAAGTTGCAACTACCTATAATTGCTTCTCAATCTCAGGATTCAGTTTCAATTTAGCAAAATAAACCCCATCACAGGTAGATTTTTTTGAATAATTTCCACTTCCACTATGAAAAGATCAAGATGCCCAAGAGAAGGGATGAATTGGACTAATTCTAAAATTCTTTGCAATAATTAAACTTCTACGATTAGCCCAATTAACACCTTATACCTAGAAAGTGTTTCTAATGATCTAACGCACAAAAGTTTAGTACCCTAAGTTTCAATCCTACTCTAGCAGGGCAATTCTAGGAATGTAAATGACAAGAATTGAATTGCTCAAAGTAAATGCTCAAAGTAAAGAGAGAAGGAGAAACGCGGCGATGTTTTGCCGAGGTATCGGAGAGTCGCCGCTCCCCACTAGTCCTCGTTGAGCACCCGCGCAAGGGTGTAGCTCCCCTTGATCCGCGCAAGGATCAAGTGCTCTCTACGGGTTGATTCTTTGACTCTCCGTCACGGTGAATCACCCACAACCGCTCACAACTTGAGTTGGGTCATCCACAAGCTCTCCTGATGATCACCAAGCTCCCAATCACCACCAAGCCGTCTAGGTGATGACGATCACCAAGAGTAATAAGCACGAACTCTTACTTGACCACGACAAGCCTAATGAGAAGGGTGGATGCACACTTTGCTACTCTTGATCTCACTAATGAGGGCTCTCTTTGGGATTCTCAAATCTCAATCAGCTTACTAGGACCTTGCTCTTCTTGGCACTCTCAAAGGTGTTTCTCAACTATTGGAATGAGCAAAAGTACCCCCACACACGAATGGAGGTGGTATTTGTAACGTCCCGCCTCCTCGAGGCTAGGTCCGCTTACATCTGATAGCTTTCCTAGGATATAGACTGCCCTCACAGACCAACACCGGTCTTTTCTGCGCACTTTGTCCTCACTCATGCACCCCCGGGAAGAACTTCCCGGTCGGTCACCCATCGCTCCAGGCCAAGCACGCTTAACCTTGGAGTTCTTAAGAGATGGGCTTTCAGAAAAGAAGTTGTAACTTGTTGGTACGAGTATCCTGTTAATCCTATTAAGCCCTGAGCCGGGGTGTTACATCCTCACCCCCTTAGGAGACCGACGTCCTCGTCGGTCAACCCCAGGCCAGGAACGTCCCCTCTTGGCCACGTCCGTGTGTCCAGTGCCAACGCATGTGCCATGCTGGGTGACCACTCTGGGTCCACACCAGCCATGCGCACCATGCCTGCACAACTGACATACGCACCCGTGAAACCGCAAGGGTCGGCTCTGATACCATTCTGTAACGTCCCGCCTCCTCGAGGCCAGGCCCGCTTACATCTGATAGCTTTCCTAGGACATAGACTGCCCTCACAGACCAACACCTATCTTTTCTGCGCACTTTGTCCTCACTCATGCACCCCCGGGAAGAACTTTCCGGTCGGTCACCTATCGCTTCAGGCCAAGCACGCTTAACCTTGGAGTTCTTAAGAGATGGGCTTTCAGAAAAGAAGTTGCAACTTGTTGGTACAAGTATCCTATTAATCCTATTAAGCCCTGAGCCAGGGTGTTACAGTATTTATAACACCGGCTGAAAAACGAACCGTTATGTGCCTCTGCGGGGTGACCGGACGCTCCGGTCATGTTGACCGGACGCTCCGGTTAGTTCACCCTGAACTCCAGTGTTTAAAGTGTGACCGGACGCTGGTCAGCGTCCGGTCAGCACTGACTGGACGCGTTCGGTCATGATTTTCTCTTTCTGGAACCTTACAGGAGTCGACCGGACGCTGGCTCTCAGCGTCCGGTCACTTCATCTCTCAGCGTCCGGTCGCACCAAACGAAATCACCTAGGTCAAATGAACTGACCAGACCCTGAGTCAGCGTCCGGTCACACCGGAGCCAGTGTCCGGTCAGTATTTGACCCTCCATTCACTTCCAACTCTCGATCATACGTGAATGAAGTTTGCTCCATTGGATCTAAGGGCTATTTTGGAGCTACCTAGTGCTAGTTTTAGCAAGTGTGCACCACACCTAACCCACTAGACTCACCTAGGTCAAGCTACCCGTCCATACCCCCTTAATAGTATGACCAAAGAAAAAACAAAGTCCTAAACTACTCTAAGTGTCTCTTCAACACCAAACAATACTTAGAACTTGTTCATCCTTAACCTTGTCGTCCATCCTTTGAAAACTGAAATGATTTCCATCGTAGGGGCATGACCACCATGATTGCTCAATCGATCTTCATTACCATGACCTAACTTAATTGTCTCTACAAAACACACGTTAGTCATAGTAATCATGTATTGTCATTAATCATCGAAACCCAACTAGGGGCCTAGATGCTTTCAATCTCCCACTTTTCGGTGATTGATGACAATACCACCTCGAGTATGTGAAAGAGATGAGGTTTTTAACATGCTTGGTTCATATAAGCTTTTGACAATAAGAACAAAAGTGTTATGCAAACTTATATGACCCAAGCCAACATGATGTACTCAAAAGATATGAAATAAGCATGAGTACAAGTAATAAAGCTCATTTGCATCGGAGTAAAACGCGGAAGCAAAAGCAAATGAGCATAGCACAAGCGATATGACATATAAATAATTCAAAGGAGAGAGCACACATGTCATATATCATGATCATATAGATATCACTATCACATAAATATAGTTTAATGCATAAAAGTAAACACACGACGAATGCATAATAGTGTATCACACATAAAACTCCAAATGTAATAGATAAGCTAATAGATAAACTAAGCTCCCCCTAGATATGTCGCTCCCCTAAGGCTAACATACTCAACCCTCTCCTTTTTGGCGTCAAACACCAAAACCTAAGAATTGGGTCGGGTCGGCGGGGCTATAGCAGACGAGCCAAGGCCGAGGTATGAGGAGCGAGGCGAGCTAGAACTAGGTGCCATCATCATCCGACCACGAGCTCTGAGGCATTACGACCCTCTGAGGCTGGAAGCGATCTTTGGAAAGCGATCTAGGTCGGATCGGGGACCTGAGGCTGCCAGAGGTTGTCTTTGGTATGATCAAAGCGGTGGCTCGATGATGCCATCTGCGGAAGGAGCGTCTCTGTAGTCCGGTAATAGATGCAATGGTAGAAGGACCTGGGACATGTAGATATGGTGGATTAGGCTGCCTTGTCAACTCACCAAGGAAGCTCAAGGCTCTCGGACACTGTAGTCTCTCGGCACTAGCAATGAGGACGTCTTAGCGGTGTGAAGCCAAATCGAAAAGGTGTGAACTACGGGCTAGCTATGGCGAGGCAAACCCCTTTGGGACACTCGCTCTGTAGGATAAGCAAACTGTCTTTGGTGGTGGTCGTCCACGACTCTGAAGCCCACTAGGCTATAATTTGGAGTCATAGAAGTGGTGGCGAGTCGACCAAGTGGGCGAAGGCTGTGGTGGTGGAGCCCCAATAGTCGTCTCACAACATATTGCATAAACTCAAGTAGCTCTTGCTACATGAGGAGCTGCTTGCCGATGCATGGCTCTTTGCTGCTGCTCTTTGTAGAGCCTATATGTTCTCTTGCCAGATAGCCATTCTTGTCATTTGGAACTCGCCCTGCCGAGTGCGGAACTATGCAAAAGTGGCGGCCGGTCTCTCGAGCTTGACGAACCGATCTGCCTCATCCGCTCAAGTATAGCAAGTAGAGCGCGGGGGTCATGCGCAGTAGAGTGGCTGAGCTCGAGCTGCCGGCCTCATGATCATGTCGACGCAGGTGCATCTCGAGGAATGTCCCGGTAGTCCTCGTGCCGAAGCCGCCACCGGGTCGCTCTCGACCATCCCCTCTTGAGCAAGGCTTTGCTCCTCAGAGTCGCAATACCCTCGATAATATCATCCTACTAGGCTCAGTCTCTGCACCTCACGGGGCAATGGCGTGGTGGCTAGGTGCACTCGATTGTACTATGACGGATCATCTGAGTCAGGTTGTAAGTAGGGAACTCGGTAGTAGCACCACTATACTCTGCTAGCATCTCAGGCGGCCTCACTGTAACTGCTCTGTGAATAAGAAATGTGATCTAGTGAGCATAGGGCAACTGACGGTGACCTCTGAACCCCTTAGCAATAGTATCCTCCATCTCTGATAGAAGGAGATCCCAAATGTCAAATACGGTCTACTGCATCAGGGAGTTGAGAAGCCGTAGTTGTAAGTGAGTCAAGCCCTAGCGATACCCCATCCTCAGAATCAGGGTCCTCCTCATAATGACATCCATCACTCTAGCTGTAGGAGTGAGATCACTGGGAGTCCTGCTCGACCCCTCGCCAAAAGGCTCCTTGAAGCAGTGGCGGACTAGATCTGTAGGAGGTACCATACCGCCATGAGGGCGTCTAGGAGGTGTTGTCTGTCCATAGCAAACCTCATGTAGCCTGACAGGCTACTCCTGAAGCCTGAGAATCTCCCTAACCCTAGTGCTCGTCAGCCTGTAATCTCTGCCTCTGAATGCAAAGTGAACATATCTGTGCTGTGGGTCAATCCAGAGAGTAGCATAGAACTGACGGACCCAAGATGGAACATATAAGCATGTGCGTCCAAGTAAATCTGTCAGCCCTGGTAAGTAAGATAGGTACTGACGAATGTGCTCTCCGGCTGCTGCTACAATAGACTCAATGTTACACACCCTCTGAGATATGAATACAGCACCACTGTTAAGATATGCATTATAAAAATCCTCCTTGAGTGGTGTGTAAAAGCCCTCTGAAGCTCTGTCATCCCTCCTCGGCGGGAACTACTGCTCAAAGTCCACAAACCTAAGCTGCTGCACCTGCTTGGCCGTGGCGGCCCTCAGATCTAGATGTGTCACTGGAGGTGGACCCTGTAGTCTAGGCGGTGACCGAGAACCCCTCCGCTGTGTATCTACCATCGATGTGACTAGAGCACGGGTACGACCAGAGCGGCGAAGCTATGGCTGAGCTGCCTGCTCTGTCTCCTCGACCTGCTGTCCCTCCTGAGTCTGCTCTGCTAACAGTGCCACTGTTGTGACTCCCCCTGAGGCTGACCCTCATCAATGGCAACACGCCGTCCTCCAATCATGAGAGTCCCAGCTAGATCACCATGACGACGCTCAACCTGCTCAAGTGCTTCTCTTGTCGCTGGTGGAAGCTGCTGATCTGCAATAACTACACCACTGCGAGCACCTCCTCTCATGACACGCTCTGCGGCCTCTGCAACTACGGCTGCTCTAGCTGTATCTGCATCTGTATACTTCCGCTTCTTAGTTACCAGCTTCTTTGTCGCCTTGCCTTTAGGATCTGCAGGCAAGCAAGGCGGACGCCTCAGATCCTCATCACCTGGACCACCTCTGGCGTTCTTGACACGAGCCATCTGAAGGATCTGAAAAGAACAACTGCCGCTGACAAGAAACAACTGCCAACTGTCACTTCCGAGGCTTGGCCTCGATCCGTAGTCACGAGCTTAGCCCCGAGTTGACTGACAACTGCAAATAGGACCTCAACGGCACCGACTCGCTGCACGATGGAATAGATAGGATATACAAATAAATACAATATATCTAAAGATGTGAAACCCTAAGAAAGCAAGCAATAGGTACCAAATTGAATCGAAGGCTTGCTACCTGATGAACCAACGAACCGAAGAATGAGAAACGAATCGGGGAACCACCGGGTCGGCTAAGGTTTGCAGTGGCGTGGATCGGCGATGCACTGCGATCAAGAGGTGCGGTGAGCAGTGGCTAGGGCACCGACGGCGTTACGGCAGGGACTTGGCGGTGCTAGGGCACGGGCTTGCTCGGCGGCGCTAGAGAACTACAGGCGCGCGGTAGGACAACGTGGTGGCGCGCGGGCGGCTCTGCGACTGTGCGGCAGCGCTGGCACGGCACAGCAGCGGCGCTAGGGCGGCTGAAGCACGCGGGTGCATCATCGGGCACGACGCGGGGGCGAGTGGCGATGCGACGGCGGCACAGGAGGCGGTGGCTCGGGCAATGCAGCGCGAGAGAGGAATCACGGCGGCGTGGCGAAGTCGGCGGGTTAGGTCAAAAACACGCGCGGCGATTGAGTTATATGGGTCCCCCGACGGATTGGATTAGGAAAGAAGAAAGAATCCGGGTCCCGCACGTTTTCTATTGACCGGACGCTCCGGTGGCAGCGACCAGACGCTGCCACCCAACGTCTGGTCGATTCCAGAGGTCCAAATGCCCTGGAATCACGACCGGACGCGTCCGATCCCAACTGACCGGACACAGCCAGAGTCCGGTGCAAGCTGTCTCCTTCGTCTTCGATCGACCGGACGCTGGATCGCCTTCTGACCGGACGCTGGGTGAATACTGTTTTAGCGTCCGGTCACTCCTCAGCAGCGGTTCACCTCCTATGAACTGACCGGACACTGGACTTCAGAGTCCGATGCAGCGTCCGGTCACTCTTTCTTCAGCAAATCTTCAATGTCCTTCGTGCTGCCTATTCCCAATCAAGTCCCAACTCCAATAAGATCCAAATAAACACCAATTGAGACTGATGTGAGTGACCTCTCTCAAACCCTCATGTTTTTGAAAAATATTTTGCCTTAGGCTATAATTCTTTTTAAAAAAATAGGTAATAAGAGGGTAATTGAAGATAAACGACAAAACAACATTTATGCATATGCAATGCAATACTTGAAAGTAAATCTAGTTACTTGTCAAGTTTGATCCAAGGTTAAGCTTCTTCACACGTATTTCGGCGGTTATCTTAACCATGTTAGACAAGCCATATATGCATTACCAAATATTAAACATGTCGTATGTTACAATGCAATGCAAGGTACAACACAAGCTCATCTTTTAGTGAAGATATCCGCCAATTGATCCTCGGTCCTTACAGCTTCTAGTGAAATATCATTCTTTGCAACATGATCTCTAAGAAAGTGATGGCGAATATCTATGTGATTGGTGCGAGAGTGTTGAACCGGATTATTTGCAAGTTTTACCGCACTTTCATTGTCGTACAAAAGAGGTACTTTTTCTAGAACTACACCATAGTCTAGCAAAGTTTGTTTCATGTAAAGTACTTGTGCAGAACAAGCACCCACGGCAATGTATTCCACTTCGGCGATGGATAAAGCCACACTATTTTGTTTCTTGAAGGACCAAGACACAAGTGATCTACCAAGCAAATGGCACCCTCCGGATGTGCTTTTTCTATCCACTTTGCAACCGGCATAATCCAAATTGGAATAGCCAATTAATTTAAATCTACCTCCTTTATGATACCAAAGGTCAATGCTTGGTGTGTGCTTAAGATACCTAAGGATTCTTTTAACGGCAATCAAATGAGTTTCCTTAGGATTAGCTTAAAATTTAGCACACATACACACACTAAACATGATGTCGGGCCTAGATGCGGTTAAATATAATAAGCTACCAATCATAGAGCGGTAGAGTTTGATCAACCGTGTTACCTCTCTCATCTAGGTCGAGATGTCCATTGGTTGGCATTGGTGTCTTGATTGGCTTACATTCATCCATCTTGAATCTCTTGAGAAGATCATTAGTATATTTCTCGAGAGATAAAGATCTCTTCTCTCATTTGCTTGACTTGAAAACCAAGAAAGAATATAAGCTCTTCAATCATTGACATCTCGAACTCCTTCGACATCAATTCACCAAACTCTTTGCAAGAATCTTCATTTGATGATCCAAACATGATATCATCAACATATACTTGACAAATGAAGATATGCCCATCAAGCTTCTTGGTGAATAGTGTGGTGTCGACCTTCCCAATGGTGAAGCCCTTCTCAATAAGGAGGTCCCGAAGGTGCTCATACCAAGCTCTTGGGGCTTGCTTAAGCCCATATAATGCCTTGGACAACCTATAAACATGATTAGGATATCTAGGGTCTTCAAACCCGGGAGGTTGATCAACATAGACTAGTTCATTAATAAAGCCATTTAAAAATGCACTTTTCACATCCATTTGATATAATTTCATTTCATGATGTGATGCATATGCAAGGAGGATATGAATGGCTTCTAGTCTTGCAACCGGTGCAAAGGTCTCTTCAAAATCCAAACCTTCAACTTGAGAGAACCCCTTTGCAACTAGTCTTGCCTTGTTCCTCACAACTACACCTTGATCATCTTGTTTGTTTTGGAACACCCACTTTGTTCCGATGACTCTTGCACCTTTTGGTCGCTCTTCAAGAGTCCAAACTTCATTGTAGGTGAAGTTGTTCAACTCTTCATGCATTGCATTTATCCAATCCAGATCTTGAAGAGCAATAAATGAAGCAAGTTTTTGTGAACGAGTTATTACACCCTTTAATGGACTTTCTATGATGAGATCTTGTGGATGATCTTGTAGTAGAGGTGTATTTCTTCTATTGACCACTTGAGGAGGAGGTTGTGGAGCATCAACATCTTGTGCTTGTACCACCATTTGATCATGGGAGACATGAGTGTCTTCATTTTCTACTCTCACATCTTTTTCACCACCTTGTGGCATATTTGATGAAGAGGGTGGATCAATCACTTGTACATCATCTTCATCATCTTTAGGCTTGATGTCTCCAACCGGAATGTTCCTCATGGCCTCCCTCAAGGGTTCATCACCTACATCATCAAGATTCTCATGTGCTCCTTAGGAGCCGTTAGATTCATCAAATTTCACATCATATGTTTCTTCAACCAAGCCGGTGGCATGATTAAATAATCTATATGCTTTGAACTTTGATGAGTAACCAACAAGGAAACCAATATCACAATGCCTTTGAAACTTACCTAGGTGTTGCCGCTTCTTGTAGATGTAGCATTTGCAATCAAATACCCTAAAGAAGGAGACGTCCTGCATCTTTCCATTGAGCAACTCATAAGGTGTCTTGCCAAAAAACTTTTAAAGGAATAGGTGGTTGGATGCATAGCATACGGTGATAATAGCTTCGGTCCATAGAGCTTCGGGGGTGTTGTACTCATCAAGCATTGTTCTTGCAAGAGTGATCAATGTCCGGTTCTTCCTCTCAACTACACCATTTTATTGAGGAGTATATGTTGCGGAGACCTCATGTTTGATTCCAACTTCATCACAATAGGCTTCTATGTTTGTGTTGTAAAATTTCTTCCCATTGTCATTTCTAATCTTTTTGAACTTCACTTCAAATTCATTTTGTGCTCTCTTGGCAAACTTCTTGAAGCAAGATGTAACTTTGGATTTGTCATAAAGGAAGAATACCCATATATACCTTGAATAGTCATCAACAATCACAAGACAATAAAGATTTCCTCCCAAACTCTTGTATGTTGTTGGTCCAAATAAATTCATGTAAAGGAGTTCTAGCACTCTTGTGGTTAACATGAAAGCTTTGGTTGGATGAGTATTTGCAACTTGCTTGCCGGCCTGACATGCACTACAAAGCCTGTCCTTTTCAAACTTCACATCCTTCAACCCTCTCACCAAATTATTCTTCATTAGCTTCTTGAATGAGCTCATCCCAACATGAGCAAGTCTTCTATGCCATAGCCACCCAAGTGTTGTTTTGGTGAACAGGCAAGTCTCCAAGTCTGCTTCTTCGGAGGTGAAGTCCACTAGGTATAGGTTGTTGTATCTAAATCCTTTAAATATCACTTGATTATCATCCTTCTTGGATACAACTTCCTTCTCGGTAAACAAGCATTGGAAATCAAGATCACACAATTGTCCAACGGATAGCAAGTTGAAGCTCAATGAAGCAACATATAGCACATTTGAAATAGAATGATCATTTGATATTGCCACTTTGCCCAATCCTTTAACCTTGCCCTTTGAGTTGTCTCCAAATGTGATTCTTTCTTATCCATCTACTTCTTCATCTAGTGAGTTGAACATACGAGGATGACCGGTCATATGTTGTGTGCAACCACTATCAATAACCCAATGACTTCCACCGGTCTTGTAGTTCACCTACACACAAGAGATCAAGCTTTAGGAACCCAAACTTATTGAAGGCCCTTCACCTTCTCAACAAGTGACTTAGCAACCCAAATTTTCTTAGGCCTATTCTTGTTTGGGGGTCCTAAAAACATGACTTTTATATTTTCACTAGAATCCTTTCTAAGCATGTAGTGAGCATTGAAGGTAAAAAGTCTAGCATGCTTGGGTAAGGGTTGTGGTGGTGGAGTTTGACACTCATGAGCAAAGTGACCTTCTTGTCCACACTCAAAATACTTCTTTGGCTTTGGCTTTTGTTGTTGTTGAGCTTGAGCCTTCTTCTCTTTGTTTGCCATGTACCCAATGTCACTTCTATCCATCTTCATGACGGTGTTGAAAGGTCCTAATGGCTAGAGGGGGATGAATAGCCTAATAAAATTTCTACAACAACACTTAATCAAAATGGTTAGACAATTATGAGTCGAATCAAGTGTTGCGCTAGCCTACTTAAAATGCAAGCCGCCTACCACAATTCTAGTTTAGATAGTATCTAATCACACAATAGCTATGACACTACTCTATGTTAGTGTGCTCTCAAAAGCTAACTAAAGAGCCACACCAACCAAGCAAACAAGCTCTCACAACTAGCTACACTAAAGAGCTTGACAACTAGTTTACGGTAAGGTAAGGAGTAGGCAAGAAGATTATACCGCCGTGTAGATGTATGAACCAATCAATCACAAGTGTGGATAACAATGAAGACCAATCACCTCGGAATCAATATGATGAACATAATGATTTTTACCGAGGTTCACTTGGTTGCCGGCAAGCTAGTCCTCGTTGTGGCGATTCACTCACTTGGAGGTTCACGCGCTAATTGGCCTCACACGCCAAACCCTCAATAGGGTGCCGCACAACCAACACAAGATGATGATCATACAAGCCACGAGCAATCCACTAGAGTACCTTTTGGTGCTCCGTCGGGGAAAGGTCAAGAACCCCTCACAATCACCACGATCGGAGCCGGAAACAATCACCACCCTCCGCTCAACGATCCTCGCTGCTCCAAGCCATCTAGGTGGCGGCAACCACCAAGAGTAACAAGTAAAATCCGCAGCGAAGCACGAACACCAAGTGCCTCTAGATGCAAACACTCAAGCAACGCACTTGGATTCTCTCCCAAACTCACAAAGATGTTTAATCTATAATGGAAATGAGTGGGAGGGCTTTGGCTAAGCTCACAAGGTTGCTATGTCAATGCAAATGGCCAAGAGAGTGAGCTTGAACTGGCTACGGGGCTTAAATAGAAGCCTCCACGAAATAGAGCCGTTGTACCCCTTCACTAGGCAGTGATCGGGGTGACCGGATGCTCCGGTCCTACTGACCGAACGCTGCTCCTCAGCGTCCGGTCGCCTGATGGTGGCCACGTGTCACCTGCGTTCAACTGTGAACATTTGATCTCAACAGTCGAAATGTTGACCGGACGCTCCGACACTGTTGACCGGACGCTGGACCCTCAGTGTCCGGTCGTTTACAGTAAGGGTCCAAATCCTATTTTTGCCGACCGGACGCGTCCGGTCACGCTTGATTGGACACAGCCCAGCGTCCAGTGCTTAACCCTAATCACTGTGCCATCTGACAGCTCGACTGGAAGCAGCCTTTCAGCGTCCGGTCGCTGAGTGACCCAACATCCGATCAGAAGACCGACGCCAGCATCATTGCGACCAACTCCATTTCACCTCTAACTTCTTCACCTTTGTTCAAATGTGCCAACCACCAAGTGTATCACCTTGTGCACATGTGTTAGCATATTTTCACAAACATTTTCAAGGGTGTTAGCACTCCACTAGATCCTAAATGCATATAGAATGAGTTAGAGCATTAGCGGCACTTTGATAACCGTATTCCGATACGAGTTTCACCCCTCTTAATAGTACGGCTATCAATCCTACATGTGATCACACTCTCTAAGTGTCTTGATCACCAAAACAAAATAGCTCTTACAAATTATACCTTTGCATTGAGCTTTTTGTTTTTCTCTTTCTTCTTTCCAAGTCGAAGCACTTGATCATCACCATGCCATCATCTTTATCATGCTATGATCTTCATTTGCTTCACCACTTAGAGTGTGCTACCTATCTCATGATCACCAAGAGTAACAAGCACGAACTCTCACTTGATCATGACAAGCCTAATGAGAAGGTTGGATGCACACTTTGCTACTTTTGATCTCACTAATGAGGGCTCTCTTTGGCATTCTCAAATCTCAATCAGCTCACTAAGACCTTGCTCTTCTTGGCACTCTCAAAGGTGTTTCTCAGCTGTAGGAATGAGCAAAAGTATCCCCACACATGAATGGAGGTGGTATTTATAACACCGGCTGAAAAACAAACCGTTATGTGCCTCTGCGGGATGACCGGACGCTCCGGTCAGTTCACCCTGAACTCCAGTGTTTAAAGTGTGACCGGACGCGTCCGGTCGTGATTTTCCCTCTCTGGAACCTTACTGGAGTCGACCGGACGCTGGCTCTCAGCGTCCGGTCACTTCATCTCTCAGCGTCTGGTCGAACCAGACGAAATCACCTAGGTCAAATGAACTGACCGGACCCTGAGCCAGCGTCCGGTCAGTATTTGACCCTCCATTCACTTCCAACTCTCGATCATACGTGAATGAAGTTTGCTCCATTGGATCTAAGGGCTATTTTGGAGCTACCTAGTGCTAGTTTTAGCAAGTGTGCACCACACCTAACCCACTAGACTCACCTAGGTCAAGCTATCCATCCATACCCCCCTTAATAGTACGCCAAAGAAAAAACAAAGTCCTAAACTACTCTAAGTGTCTCTTCAACACCAAACAACACTTAAAACTAGTCCATCCTTAATCTTATCATCCATCCTTTGAAAACCGAAATGATTTCCATCGTAGGGGCATGACCACCATGATTGCCCAATCGATCTCCATTACCATGACCTAACTTAATTGCCTCTGCAAAACACACGTTAGTCATAGTAATCATGTATTGTCATTAATCACCAAAACCCAACTAGGGGCCTAGATGCTTTCACACTATACTAAGCCAGTTAATTCCTTAAAGAATCCGAAATGCGATAAAAAAATTATCATTTAGATCATGACATAACTTTAACAAATAGAGGATTTTGTTCTCACCTTTATTTGGCTCAGTGCAAATAGCTTCAGGCCAGTCATATCCATAACCTTCAAGCAGGTATTAATCTGTCTCCTGAACTTCTTTGATGCAGCTGGTGAAAGCTCTAGTTTGGTTTTGATGAATTGATGGAACCCTAAGTGCTAACCTAGTTTATCAAGTGATCATGATATAGGTAGCACACTCCAAGTGATGAAGCAAATAAAGATCATGACATGATGATGGTAATGCCATGGTGATGATCAAGTGCTTGAACTTAAAAAGAAGAAAGAGAAAAACAAAAGGCTCAAGGCAAATGTATAAATGATATAAGCCATTTTGTTTTGATGATCGAGACACTTAGTGAGTGTGATCACATTTAGGATCGATAGCCGTACTATTAAGAGGGGTGAAACTCGTATCGAAATGCGGTTATCAAAGTGCCACTAGATGCTCTAACTCATTGCATGTGCATTTAGGATCTAGTGGAGTGGTAACACCCTTATAAATATTTGTGAAAATACGCTAACACATGTGCACAAGGTGATATACTTGGTGGTTGACACATTTAAGCAAGGGTTAGGAACTTCACCAGCGGAGTGTCCGCCCGTAGAGTACGGACAGTCCGCCGGTGCCACCGGCGCCCTAGACAGAAAAGACGGAGGTCACTGTAAGTGACCGGACGCTGGTCATGGTAGGACCGGCGCGTCCGGTCAGGTGAAGCATGAAGACGCTGGCGTCGGTCTCTGACCGGACGCTGGGTCACTTATTGACCGGACGCTGAAAGGTTGCGTCCGGTCCTACTGATGTGACAGCGCACAGGGGAGTCTCCGTGCGACCGGACGCTGAGTATGTCCGGTAGAGCATGACCGGACGCGTCCTGTCGTGAAAAGTCGTCTCAGCATGCCACGTGGACCAGTCACAGCGTGACACGTGTCAGCCCAGGATTAATTCAGCCTTTTTCCATTTTCAGAAATAGATTTAATCTTCGGAAATTCATAACTAATTCATACGACCTCGGAAAAATACGAAACCAGGATCAAAATTCATCTAAAATCGAGCTCTATGCAATGAACCCATGTTTAAGTGCATTTGGCTCTTTTGAATTTTCATTGCTTCTTTGTGCTATTCTATAGACGTCGCTAACACGACTATAATGCGATCGTTTGCAGACTCGGAGGAGAATCAGACGGACGAGGATCGTGAGTACCGTGAGGAGTACGGAGACGACTTCACTAAATGTGCCACATCCCACCCAACCTCGTAGCACCTATTATGCATGGCTAAAATAGAAATGCTAGTGCTTTACTTTATTGTTATAATCACACTATGATAGGACTTGCATAGTAGAATGCTTTCTTGATAGCCTTTACCTTGACGCAACCTTACCCCTGCTCACCCTGCTATTAGGCTAGTCACACGCTTGCTATTATATTTCATTGCTTATTACTTCTACTACGATTGCACTACATTGATGCGTGGTGGAAACTGGTGATTGGGGAGAGTGCTGCGTGTGTGACTTGGGTGCGTGGAGGGTGAGGGTTGTGTCGACCAAGTTGGAGTATACGACGAGCACAGGGCAAGTCTTGCTGTGTGGTGCTACTGGCACCCCTGGAATGGATACTGTGGTGGTGGGTAAATGGTATATGAGGTGGCCACAGGTGTGAACACTGTGATGGGAGGAGCCTGTGGTGGATGTCTTGTGGTGGCACCAGTAAATGGAAACCCCGATGAAGACATTACGGCTTGGTCATCCCTAAGGACTTACTAGTACTCAGATTCATCGGGAAGCCTTACGTACCACTCGCCCTATATGGTGCGTGACG
Source organism: Miscanthus lutarioriparius (assembly GCA_904845875.1). NCBI lineage: Eukaryota > Viridiplantae > Streptophyta > Magnoliopsida > Poales > Poaceae > Miscanthus > Miscanthus lutarioriparius. The sequence goes on from CAJGYO010000236.1 coordinate 15,824, forward strand.
GCTGGGACTACTTGGTAGGGTATTGCCACCACTGCTAGGTTGATAGCTAAGCAGTGTGAGGGAGGCACGAAAGTGGAGGATTCCCCACACCCTTCCGAGACTTCATGGAGACCTTGTGGACTCGGTTCATGACTCACATTTTAGCCACCCTAGACCGGACTTGGGGTGTACTGCAGAATGAATGGTAGAGTGGCATTATCCTAGGCTAGCAAGCGGCCCAAGATCGCCCAGATTGGACGGACGGTTGGCCACGATGGAAGGCGGATCTTGTGGTTATGTAAAACCTCTGCAGAGTGTATGGTTGATCGATTGATACATATGCCGACTTGTCGGCTATGGACCTTTCCTGGGTTTCGCTTAAACTAGATAGTGAGATGAGTCATTCTCTTCTCCCCCCGGGAGTGAGTGTTCGGACGTAGCCAGGGGCTACGGGCCTTGAGACAGTGCCGAGAGGGAGTTGGCCTGTCGACTGAGCGATGGTATGGGTATGGTATGGAGATGGTGTGGAGATGGTGGTATATCGATCCCAGGATTAAAACCTGGCTCTGGAATGGGAATGGGGTGGAATGGGTGTGGGAATGGTGTTAAAACTTGACCAACTGCTATTATGTACTTGATATGCTAAATACATAGGAAACCCCAGCCTTATAGGTTCCTTTTGAGTATATCCAACTTGCATCCAATGTCCACAAAGCAATGCTCATAGGGTTGGGAGTGGCCAGTACAAATCGTACTGATAAATTTTAGCACACAAGTTCTGCTGAGGAGTATAGCTCCGAGGAGTTGGACGGTTGAGTGGTTCGTTCCTACGCTCGAGTTTGACGATCTTATCTTCAAGCTGTTCTGAATGGATGCTATTTTTGATTCCGCCAATGCGACGATGTAATAAATTTATGTAATTCCGCACTATTTGTACTCTGATATTATCGTTGTATGGATATGATATTCGACTGAAATTTGGGTAATATAATCTACAACGGTCTTATTACACTTCGACACTGTGGATTTCCCTTCGCGAAAATCAGGGTTGTTTCAGAGTGTAGGCACCGAATATCAACTTGCCGATATATTCACCAAGCCATTGGATGAGAAAAGGTTTTGCAAGCTAAGGAATGAGTTGAACATATTGGATTTCTCAAATATATGTTGATGCACCCCTCACTTATATGACATGCCTCTCCTTCAAGCAATCCAAGATAAAAGTTGATTGGCACGGCATACATCCTTGCTAAGGACTTGTTTAGTGCATCTAGACATCTTTCATATTTAATAGGCTCATTCATGAAAATCAAATGAATTTGATGATTATATGGTACCACTATTACTTCTATGCTTATTTTGATCTAGTGGTAGCATATGACATATTTATAGGCTTGTAAACCTAGTGTTTGATCTAGAAAATAAGCTATAAGTGTTTAATTTAACATGGTACAAGATAACCCTTATTTGGAGGTGTGAAGAAACATGTCCTTGGATCAAACTGGGTTAAATATCTTTGGTAAATGATCTAGATTGGACCAAATTTGGGAAAATAATCCTCACCCCATTGATTGACATTGATAATCTCAACCTATCTATATTTTGAACCTTTGTGGTCGTTGATGACAAAGGGAGAGAAAAACAAAGATATTAGTGATATTAGTACATGGGGAGAAAAACAAAAGATATTAGTGTACTAAGATGGTGAAAAGATAACAAAGGGGGAGAACTTGACATAGGGGGAGAGATATGATAAAGGAAAGGGATCAATTAAAAAGTTTTGAGCACACAAGTAGGGGGAGCAAACTCATGAACTTGTATGGTGCATTTAAATGTGCATTTCATATATTTGCTTGCATGGCACAAGTTTTAAATTTCAATATCCATGCTTGTGTGGTGTATGCTAGTTGTAGGTTTGAATGATGAAATAAAAAACTAGCATGCATAGAATATCTAATGATTTCATTTCCAAGTATTTCCAAGTGGTATCAAGCTAACCATGGTGCTAAGGATGGTATATTGGTGCACTCCGATGGGTATCACGCTTCAAAGGTCCATCTTTTATACCTTAGCATCATTTGGTAGATATTGTCTCCTATATTTTCTATCTAAGCATATGTGCAAGCTTCAATCCAAACTCTTAGCACATATGTAGGGGGAGCAATTGCTACCATTTGGGGTTAATGAAACTTGTCCATATCCTTTTACACATAGTAAATATGCTTGGACAAGCAACATTGATTCAATTGAATTTCAATTCATATCTTTGTGAAAGGGTTGTCATCAATTACCAAAAAGGGGAAGATTGAAAGCTCTAGTTTGGTTTTGATGAATTGATGGAACCCTAAGTGCTAACCTAGTTTATCAAGTGATCATGATATAGGTAGCACACTCCAAGTGGTGAAGCAAATGAAGATCATGACATGATGATGGTAATGCCATGGTGATGATCAAGTGCTTGAACTTGAAAAGAAGAAAAAGAAAAACAAAAGGCTCAAGGCAAATGTATAAATGGTATGAGCCATTTTATTTTGGTGATCGAGACACTTAGTGAGTGTGATCACATTTAGGATCGATAGCCGTACTATTAAGAGGGGTGAAACTCGTATCGAAATGCGGTTATCAAAGTGCCACTAGATGCTCTAACTCATTGCATATGCATTTAGGATCTAGTGGAGTGGTAACACCCTTGTAAATGTTTGTGAAAATACGCTAACACATGTGCACAAGGTGATACACTTGGTGGTTGGCACATTTAAGCAAGGGTTAGGAACTTCACCGGCGGAGTGTCCGCCCGTAGAGTACGGACAGTCCGTCGGTGCCACCGGCGCCCTAGACAAAAAAGACGGAGGTCACTGTAAGTGACCGGACGCTGGTCTTGGTAGGACCGGCGCGTCCGGTCAGGTGTAGCATGAAGACGCTAGCGTCGGTCTCTGACCGGACGTTGGCGTCGGTCTCTGACCGAACGCTGGGTCACTTATTGACCGGACGCTGGAAGGTTGCGTCCGATCCTACTGATGTGGCAGCGCACAGGGGAGTCTCCGTGCGACCGGACGCTGAGTGTGTCCGATCGAGCATGACCGGATGAAAAGTCGTCTCTGGATGCTTACTGGAAACGACCGAACGCTGGGGTTCAGCGTCCGGTCACTTTGAGCTGCTGCGTCCGGTCATCACTTGACCGTTGAGATCGGGCGATCCCAGCGTCCGGTCACTTTGAGCTGCTGCGTCCGGTCATCACTTGACCGTTGAGATCGGGCGATCAACATTTGAAGAGAGGGGACACGTGGCACGCATCGCATGACCGGACGCTGAGGTCCAGCGTCCAGTCAATATGACCGGAGCGTCCGGTCACCCCGCGTTGTGCCCAGTGAAGGGGTACAACGGCTCTATTTCGTGGGGGCTTCTATTTAAGCCCCATGGCCGGCTCAAGCTCACTCTCTTGGTCATTTGCATTGACATAGCAACCTTGTGAGCTTAGCCAAAGCCCTCCCACTCATCTCCATCATTGATTCATCAACTTTGTGAGATTGGGAGAGAATCCAAGTGCATTGCTTGAGTGTTTGCATCTAGAGGCACTTGGTGTTCGTGTTTCGCTGCGGGATTCGCTTGTTACTCTTGGTAGTTGCCGCCACCTAGACGGCTTGGAGCAGCGAGGATCGTTGAGCGGAGGTTGGTGATTGTCTCCCGCTCCGATCGTGGTGATTGTGAGAGGCTCTTGACCTTTCTCCGACGGAGAGCCAAAAGGTACTCTAGTGAATTGCTCGTGACTTATATGATCCTCATCTTGTGTTGGTTGTGCGGCACCCTATTGAGGGTTTGGCGTGTGATGCCAATTAGCGCGTGAATCACCAAGTGAGTGAATCGCCACGAGGAGTAGCTTGCCGGCAAGCAAGTGAACCTCGGTAAAAAATCATTGTGTTCATCATTTGATTCCGAGGTGATTGGTCTTCATTGATATTGATTCTTGTGATTGATTGGTTCACTCATCGACACGACGGTATAACTATCTTGCTCACTTTCTTTACATTACTGCAAACTAGTTGTCAAGCTCTTTAGTGTAGCTAGTTGTGAGAGCTTGTTAGTTTGGTTAGTGTGGCTCTTTAGTTAGCCTTTGAGAGCACACTAACTTAGTGTAGTGACATAGCTATTGTGTGGATAGAAACTATATCAACTAGAATTATGGTAGGTGGTTTGCATTCTTGGTAGGCTAGCGCAACACTTGCTTCGCTTTATAATTGTCTAACCGGTTTGCTAAGTATTGTTGTAGAAACTTTTATTAGGCTATTCACCCCCCTCTAGCCATTAGAACCTTTCAGCTAGCTATAAAGAACACAGAATATATTTAATCTCTTTTCCCTAATTTGGTACCATTAATCATCAATAAAAAAAACTCTGACTGGTGGGGGAAGAACCACCCCCATGGCATTATAATTAAGAAGGGACCATATGACCACTGTTGAGAAAACCCTCATAAGAAAGCACTTACCAGGACAACACGATCTCGATATTCATTCATTTGTATGTGTGACTGCACATAATAGTTCACCTAAGAAAAATTGGGTGAGATAATTTAGAGAGCTCTTATTTCTATGGAAAAATAGTCTGCCATATCCATAAAATGAGTAAAATTGATATTGATCCTACAAATCGAGACAAAGTTGTGTATCCTTTATTCAGCTTATCCTTTATTACATAGTAAACTTAGTCAAAATAAAGGTTTTCTTCATTGACAGACATACTGCAAACAAAATCAAGATATATATGAAACTGACTCAGATATGATATTGAATGTCTTGCTATTCTTTCAAATTAAATCAACAGCTTTAATTCTTTTTCCAAGGACAGTTTTGCTACCGAGGCCTTGTCAAAAGTACTAAGACCTACACCAAATGCATAAACAGGTTGTCCCTACAAAAAAAGGAGGGGAGCACAAATTAAAGCATATAATAAAAAATCCTTCTCACTACAGAGGAAACAAAGTAGCAAACTGCTGAGAAATGAATAGATCACTTTTGCAATCATGTCAGGGCGAAAATAGAATATTCCAATGGATGGAGAAAAAGAGATTAGTAAAAGCATATATCATATCAATAACATTGTTAACATTGCTAACATGAGAAATATGAGTCTGATTACTGTACCTGCTTGGAGTACCCTGTCAATCCAACAAGTAGCGTGTCTCGAATGGCTCTATATAAATCAGATGGCAGAATGGGTTTCTGTATCAAAAACAAATTGTAATGCTAGTCAGAAGAATACCATGAGTTAAATCATAAAAAAGGGCCGCATATATTGGTATTAGCATTTAGTTCATGATGCAAATGAAACAATATTTAAAAAAAAAAAACCCTGCTACCAATGTAAAGAATATGCAGGGAAAAGTGAAGATATGCAATCACTACAAAACATATCCCAAGTCATTTGTTGGCATTCTGGCAATCCAATCTACTTTTCTTTTTCAAAAGAAAAAAAAGACTGTACACTAAAAAAGCTACTTACAGCTAACACGCTGTCAATCTCATTCTGTACTCTCCAGTTTAAGCAATCCATTAGCTGCATCAAACAATTAGATATCTCATCAGTTCTTCCCAAGGGAAACCTCTCAACGTGAATGTAGATTGTAGATCACGCAAAAGGATTCGTGCTAGGTGAGATCCACACAGTGTGTGCACCATCCAACTACAAGCTTGGACAGAGTCCTCCCATGGGTTAAAGGACTAATTCAGCATGCAACACACCTAATCAATACTTTATATAATCTTGGGAGTACCTGACCCTAAAATATTTCTAGCATGCTAACACATGCTTAGAAAGTAGGAAGTCTAGACGGCCTCCTAGCCGGCAGCCAAGACCGAAATTAGTTGCGAGTCAAACAAGAAGAAAAGGAGTATTTGGGCTCCAAATGGAGCACTGGGGACAGTAGACGGCACCAACACCACAACTTGTACCAAAAATTGTAGTCAGGACCCAACCAGAGGTACTACTTTCATTTATATACCTCATGACATATCGAAACAAATATCTCCGTATGCAACCCAAACAAGAGGAAAAGTTCATTTTCGAAATCGTAAAGGTGTTTCTGAAAGCACCAAATTGATTGTTGCAAAAACACTCTAACACAGAACAAGTTTAAGCTTTACGGCAACAAAAAGATGCTCTGTAAAGCACCAAGTTGAGAACTCAAAATCACTTCAATCCACAAGAAAGTCGAGTGGGGAAAAGACCAAAATTCTATCTCTGCCGAAAACTCGAAATAAATGAGCACCGACAAAAAGCATTCTTGAGCTCAAGCCATAAAATGAGCTTCCCTCATGAAAAGAATCAAAATGAGTCGAAGACCCAAATTTGGTGTACACCGGACCAAATAACAGAAAGAAGTAGCGGGAGCAGGAAATAAGAGAAATTAAAGCACGCAAAATTTTCAATTTGATGGAAATTCCAACAGGATCGACAGTAAAAGGTCAGCGAAATTGAGCTCTGGACATAATCAAATTCAAAGATCTAAGCCCTACGCAGCTAACAGGACAACAGACTAACTCGCAGTTCTTCCGAGTTTTTTTTAATGAGGAAGCGCTCGGGAGCACCTAAATCCGCAAAAATGCGAGAACTAAAGCAAAACTCGATTTCGAAACACGCGCAAAATCTGCAGGGGTTTTCGTTCAGAAAGCAACCAGAACCAAATCAGTCACAAAATGGCAGAGATCCATCAGGAACAGACGAACAGCGAGTGGAGCAGATCGACACCTGGAATGTAATCTTGAGCGGCTCCTCCACTGCAAGAAAGAAATTTCCGCAGTTCAGTGGCCAAGAAACCCGAGCCAGAGAAAAAAAAAAGATTGATCTTTTCCTAGTTCTTTGCAAAGAAGACGAGCACAAGAACAGAGGACTCACGCTGCTCCAGGTGATTTCCAACGGAATAGGAAGAGCACATGCCTGCGAAGCGGGATTAATCCGGGAAAGTGACGCGCACCGTGATGGTCTTCCCGTCGTAGGCGTCCACCCACTTCCCAGCGATGAGCCCCTGCGTCCTGAGCAGCCCCGCGGAGCGGATCTTCTCCATCGCGGCGCCCGCGTCCGCGCTCATCTGCACACCCAAAATATATCAAACCCGCAACCAACAAGCGAACGAAGGCACCGCACAGTGACGTGGTAAAAAAAATAGTTTTATTTTTATTTTTTTTAATTATAGGAGATATTGAGTGTTAGCCACTCTTCTCATATAGCAGCAACACGTTTATCTTCAAGTTGTTCCATCTTATTTTTGTCATGCTAATGCTCATGGTAATTAAATGAACAATGTTTGCTTTCCATCTTTCTTGGACGATCTTCTATGAACTAAACGAAAACTGCTGGCAGCAAACCGAGGGCTTAAAGTGGTACAGATGTATGGCCTAAATTGGAGAACAATGTGGGTCGCCTGTGCTTCGAATTTTTAGTTGTTCATTGCACAAGTGATCTCACGTTCAAAAAAATAAACGATTAAGTCTACTTTTGGCCCCTCAATTATTGGGTTCGTCTAACTTTGATCATCAACTATAAAACCGTCTAATGCTGATATCCTAACTGTCAAAACCATTTACTTTTAGTACATGGACGCAGGCAGGGCTGTTTTGTCCAACGTAGAGCGGGTTTGACCATGCCACGCTGGCCCTCTCTTTCCTCCCATTCTTGCGTGCGTGAAGGAGACAACGGCGGCGAGCTGGCTACGGCGATGGCACGCCAGCAGGCTGTAACACCCTCGGTGTTACACTGTAAATCTTTTGTTAAAGCACTACATGGGCATCATGTTTATGTGATAGTGTATGTAATATAGTGTGTAAATCAAATTCTGTGACCCGAAACATTCATCAGAAACGTGAAACGAAAGTTACATTCAATGTCGTGTTATGTCACTTAGGGTTGTAAACGAATTTTTATTAAGCGAAACTGCTATGGAACATATACAGAATTTTAATAAAGTTTGTAGTATAAACTTCGTAGGCGACGATGAAATATCTGCGATAGAGAAATGAATTTCCTAGCTAGCATGGTCGATAGCTTGGAAATCGAGGATGACGTGAATCTAGGCAAGACTTAGTCAAATTTCTTAAGTTGGAAATTGGTTCAACGAGGTCAAGTTTGGCAATTTTTGTAGGAGATTTGGATTAAGTAATTGTGAGGTATTAGAGCTTGTTTCAGTAGTTTAACATACCTTCTTGAGGATAGAAAAGATGGTTTGGCGCCTGAAGTAACGAGTTTGATTTTTGAGGCGCTTTAAATTACGTGCATGGCACGTTTTTGACCGGTGTCAGCGTCTGGACGTGGTCACCGCGCTCTGGTGCCGTCGTCGGCGCGTCGGCCGTGCGCGCGCGCGTGCCGGTCGTGCTCGGCTGGCTGCGGTGGCCAGCAGCCCTGGCTGGCAGCGGGCCCACCTCACCACCGCGATGCATGTTGTCGTCGTTGTTGGTGCCCTAGAGCCGCCCGCGTCGCCCTGTTGCCAGTCCTGCTCCGCCAGTCACCGTCGCCGTCCGCTCGGGTGCGTGGCATCGCAGGGCTGCAACCGTCCTCGGCAGCACGCATGTTTCCTCTGTGTCGCGTTGTCACTTCGTGTGCACCCACGCTGTTGCGTCGCATCGCCACTGCCGCTGCTGCGCGCGCCTAGGACACCGGCACATGGCCGTGTCGCCGTCGACTTGCAAATTAAGGCGATGCGGCGTGCGAACCGTGTCGACTCCATACGCGCACGTGTAGCTCCTGTTTGTGACCTTGTCCTCGTCTATTGAGTGGCAAGTGCCACGCTGCCTTCCCGGGTCACCTCCGCCTTTCATGGCGTCGCGTCGGAGTCGTCGAGCCACGCCAAGGCCAGCTCGTAGCGCTGGTCAAATCCATGCAATTGAGTGCGCCTGATGGTTGAGTGGGATCCTAGCTACACGCCGAGCTCGGCCACTGTTGCAACCGTACCATGCCAAGGCCCAATTTGAAGCTTCCCTCGCCGTCGGCCATCTTAAGACCCCACGGCAGCGCCCGTTCAATTCACCTCGCACCGTCCACCTCCGTTCAATTATTTGGCACTGTGTCTTCGCCTTGTTCCCCTCCATCTCGTGCGCACCCAATTTCCACCACCACTGCCCCCGCGCGCTGTTGGCTCGGTCGCACCACCACTGTCATAGCGAGGCTTGCCATGCGCGCGTGGTCGGACGCACCCGGTCCGTCCCCGGTCAAGCCACCACGTCTGGTAGGTTCGAGGTCAGTCGTTGATGCCCATTCTTAAGTTCACTCACGTCGTCTGTGCCTTGGCTCACGGGAACGTGGCCGCCGCCGTAGGGAGGAGGCTGCCACCGTAGAGGGAGCTCAGGACAGCGTCTCTGTTCACCGCTTCGCCGCCCATCGCTTCGAGTTTGTGTCTAGGTGAGCATCGGCTCGCTATTGGGGGCGGAGAGGGGCTGGTCTGGCCGACGTGACCGCCAGGTGCTAGCGCCGCCGCGCCGGTGCGAGCGCGGGTGCTCAAGGGTATGGTCGTGGTAAAGAAGGAAAGGGGGAGGGGCGTAATTGTAAGATAGCCTACTGAAGGAATAGTGCTGTGGACATCGGTTGGATTCAGTATTAGAGAGAGGACGTTTTAGCAAATGTACCGGCACGCGCGGGCCTTCCCGTCGCGGGCCATCGTCACGCGGTTGGGCCGCGTCCCCGTGGGCCGCACTGGTGGGTCGCGCGTGCGCGATGCGCGGGAGTGGGCCACGCCGCTCGCTCGCGGGTCGCGTGATGGATTTCGGTTTTTCATTTTCTAGTGAATTAGTAAAGGTTTATTCAATTTAGGTTTGAGCTGAACTTTGAAAAATTATAGTAAATTCTGTAGATGTTCAAAAATAGTGAAACAAAATTTGTTATGATCACAAAAATGCTATCTAACTGTTGGTGTAGTTATTTTACAGTTATCTGTGATAATGATAGATTCATTAATGCATTTAGGAGAGCTTAGTATTATTTAGCTTAATATTTGTAGGAATTTTTGTGGCAAATTGGTTATAGCTTTAGCCATGAACTTTTTACAGTAGGTTCATTAGATTATTATGTGCTCACTGTAATTTTTGTAGCCCTTGAGTAGGTTGATAAATAGAGTAGCTAGTACTCCTTGTTTTAGTATACATATAGTAAATCGATATTAAGAGTAAGAATGCCTTTAGTTGCTAAGATAGTGCATGCCATGTTTCATACTTGTTAGTGGTAACAATAGGTAATTTAGCACCTCAGTCGGTAGAACTAGCTTAGTGACTTGATAGTTGTGTTCGTATTTTAAGAGTTGTTGTTGCCATATTACTAAATGTTGCATCATCATTTCATGCATGTAGATAACGAGTTGGTAGAGTTCGTGCCTGTGGACGAACAGGACTTCGAGGAGATCATTGAAGAGTACGAGGAGGAGATTCTTGTTTAGGAGGGAGCCCTGGAGGCATCAGGTGCTGACTTTGTTGACACACCACCTGCCTAAGGCAAGCCCTGGTGCATAACCCTTATTTTGAATGATCACTGGATATATATGATGTGCATTTATGTTACAGGCATTTTATGGAAATTACATGCATAAATATATCTACCTATGAGTCATACTAGTATAGGTCGAGTAGCTGCTATGCTCAGGATCTCGGTAGCGTGAGTAACCTGTCGTTACTCACAATAGGTGATTATTATCACTCATGATAAAATGGTGGAAAGGAAAATAGAGACCGGGCAGGGATATAGTTTGAGTATTGGTGGGTGTAAGAGGTTGTGTCCTACGGCCAACAGGGCATAGCTTGGTTACACTTTTTCCCTATCTGTGTCGGTGAAGGACCGGCCGTTGCAATAGACACTAGGCAAGTCACAAATTTATTATCCCGAGCACATACTTAGGTATGGGCGTAGGGAATGGTTGTTGCTCTCTTGTCGTGGGTTCCGGCTCTATCCGAACCGACTGATTGGAGGCGGGGATGGTGAAGGTCTAAGCACCGCACTGAGTACGGGACTCAGGAGCGAGGGCTTGGAGTCCAAGTTTGGACGAGGACCTGGACCCCTTGACAGGAGAGTGGTGAGTTGGTTCTGCTTGTGCCTGGGGTACAAGCGGGGCGTGTGTTTTAGGGTACCCAGCTGGGCACATTGATTCGCGAATCGTCGCCGTGTCGGTACGACTTGTCTAAACTCTAGCATCGTAGTAAGAACTGAAAGATGAAAGGTGATGAAATAAAACTGTTTGCTTAACTCTTGCTTGAAAGTAGAACATGTGCTTACATAGAATGGCTAGGTAATGAATGAATAATGACTGCTAATAATAACAGAAATAAGGATTCACTATTAGTATTGCTTTCTGCAAAAAAAAACCAGCAAACCATAAAGCTTATCATATTCCTTGGAGTCAGGAAATTATTCCCACTAGTCAGATAAGTCTTGCGAGTACATTGTGTACTCAGGGTTTATTTACCCCTGTTGCAGGTACTGCTTCAGACGTAGCCATTTTGTGAAGGATTCTTCTGGTGGGCACAGATGGATCTTTGCTTATTATCGATAGATGTTTACTTGCTGTTTATTTTCATTCCGTTGTTTAATATTCCACACTCTGAATTTGGTAATGTGATAATACAATTTTTAAGAACTCTGGATGTATGAAATGGACTAAGCAATGTAAACTCGTTCTCATTATTGGATCCTACGGAAAAAATGTGGATTATTCGGGCTCTCCCTTGGGGTGTGCCCGACGGAATCCTCCCGATGTAGCTCGCTCTCGGTGCGCTTAGTGTCTAGTGAAAGACGAGCGCCTCCGTAAGTGTGTTATTTCGGGCGGTTCTGCCACACAGGCTGCGGCGGCGCACGAGCAGGCTACGGCGACAGTCGCTTCCCTGCGCCAGACCAAGCTCACCATGGCCAGTGCCATGGCCGGCGCCGAGTGACGAGCGACAGAGGAGGGAAATCGAGGTGGTGACAACGAGCGGCTCGGCCATGGCGGCTTGGAGCTCCGACGAGGACAGGGGCTGCCGCCGCCGAGTTGCTGCTCGACGACCACGCCAAGCTGCTCGGCGCCGGCGGCGCTCTACCGTCAATTAGCTCCCACACCGCAGCCGCCGCGCCTTTCTCTTCTCCCTCAGCCGTGCGTCTGCGCCTCTCTTCTCCCTCAGCTCGCGCGAGCGGCTTGGCCATGGTAGCTTGGAGCTCTAGCGAGGATAGGGGCTGCCGCCGCCGAGTTGCTGCGCGACGACCACGCCAAGCCGCTTGGCGCTGGCGGCGCTCTGGCGTCGGTCAGCTCCTTCTCCAGCGACTCCCGCACCCACGCCACCGCCACGCCCGGCCTCGGCCGCGGAGCGCGCACGCCTTCTCAAGCGACTCCCGCGCCACCGCCACGGAGCGCGCACGCCTTCTCCAGCGACTCGGCCTCCTTTCGCGCCGCCCGCAGGTCCGCGAGCGCTGCCGCGCGGCGTTCCTTGACGTCATCGAGTTCCACCTTCGCCTTCATCGTGGCCCTCTCGCTGGTGGCGTGCCGCGACTCCTCGATGACGTCTGGGTCTGCTAGGCTCGCGCCATCTCTAGGCCCAGCCTGAGCTCGTCGCCTCCAGGAAGGTGGAGGAGGCGCCGCGCTGTGGCCACGCGGGCGAGACACGGTGGCCGCACGGGCGGGACGCGGTAGCCGGGCCCTCTTCGTCCCGCACCCGGCGCACCTCTCCTCGGCTCCTCTCCGCTGCCGCGGTTGTGGTCGCCGGGACGCCGGCGCACATGGCCAGCAGGCCATGACCCGCCTCCCACCGAGCCGTAGCCGGCCTCGGGACTGCGCGGACCGGAACTGCTTGCCAGCCGGCCTCCTCCTACGGCTACGGGCGCGGAGGCCACGTAGGGTGTAGCTCCGACAGCTATAGCAGGCAAGGGTCGGCGTCGAGATTTCTCTGGCAAGGGACAGCTCTGGCAGCTGCGGCAGTTAACATGAGGATGGAGAGGGAGGGGATGGGTGGTTGACGCGTGTGCCCTACATGTCACTAGATGGAGGCCAACGTCCTACGTGGCGGTCATCGTCAGCGTGGCGTTGTCAAACCCACCCCACGTTGGACAAAACAGTCATAGCCGCGTCCAGATGCTAAAAGTGAACGGTTTTGACAATTGTGGTACCAGCATTAGACGGCTTTGTAGTTGAAGGTCAAAATTAGACGAACCCAATAGTTGCGGGTGAAAAGTGGACTTAATCAAAAATAAATTACACAAGTGATCTCATAGTCTCGCTACTGCTCACCATCATCCAAGGCTTTCAACTCGGATAGATAGAGTAGCATTTCCTTGCGTCTGCCTGGTGCGTATGCAGAATGGTTGCAAGACACATTTTTCTTGTGTCGATACATGGGCCAAACAACAAAAATGTTACTCCCTCCGGCCTCAAATAAATTAATTCATAGAATCTGTGCAAGTCAAACTATCTTAAGTTTTGACCAATTTTATAGAAATAAAATGAGGACATTATGAAAATATACTCTATGGTATATCTAATGGTACTAATTTAATGTCATAAATCTTGATAGATTATTCTAAAAATTCGATCAAAGTTTAAAAAGTTTGACTTATAACTGTACGCTATTTATTCAGGGACGGATGGACTACTGAGATATCAGGCATATTATATTTGGTAACAACTACTATACCACAACAGAAAGGGCGCTGACAAATTCTAGAGATTGTCTGGCAATGTACTGACTGAATCAGTGCAATGCAAGTAAAACGAAGACTCGAGTGCAAAAGTTAAATATCACTTTTACTTTTATCCCGAGAGATTAGGTGAAGTCACACCACTTCTATTCTCAAAAAAGGATGGTTAAAACGACGCGCGGGAGTGTGTTTTCGAAGCATACGTGAAATCCAGATCCGTGTATGTTTGCAACGAACTCATTATTGCAGCAAAACAAGATGCTGTCGGATCCTTCGATTCATCAATATTTTTGGCCCTTCTCCTCCAGCTGCGCAGTTTATCGACATTTGTCCATTCAAGAACAAAAAAGACGTGATATGTTATTAACTTATCTTGGCTAAAATCTTCATCTATTGACATGGCAACTCATGAGATAAATGTGAGTACAAGGGTTAGATCATTACTGCTAGTTAGGCTTAAATCATTCTTCATCCAAAGACATGGCAGGTATAATGAGATAAATCTTTACACGAGAGTTTAGATCACTACTACTATATTTTTTTTCCTCAGCAAGCACTTTCCAGCTACAGATTAACCAAAAAAGGTTCATTGTTTCGGGTAGCCTTCCACACTGTTTTTTTTTTTACGAGCACCGATATACTCTAGAGAAAAGTTTTAACAATTCAAAACGATCCACAACAATTTTGTTCTTGGCTGGAAAATACAATCACCTATTCCAGATCGGATCTTAAAGAAAACAATACACATGCCTCTTCTGTATCCACAATGCGTAATCCGTTTGCAACAAAAATACAGCAGAGCAAAAGCTTCAATCACCTAGCTTTATTAGTAATATTATAACGAGTAATTCTGATGCACACCAGTGCTCCTAATTCTTTTGTGTACATGCAGGCCAGGCACCCCAGCTCCATATGACACTACCTCGCTTTAGCGTATGTATATGAATATGTAATGCTACCCCAACTATAGCTACAAAATCTTTTGATATTCAAATGATCTGAGTATTATCAAAATTTTATTTCTGACACTAAAGACTGATAAAGAAGCAAGACAAAAACGGCTACAACATTTACAACACAACTTTCAGCACTTTCAAGTAAATAAATCAGCATTTCTGGCTTTCTAGCATGTCGGAAGTGCAAAAGCCAAAGTAATGCTTAACCACAAGAATTCAATTGGTGTGGCTGTAACTAGTGTACAGAAGATTGCAACTCTGTAAGATTCTGCAAGATGGTACTCAGCACCAACCTCAAGCTGCTTCAATCAAAGACAATCTCCTCATGCTCAGGAAGAAAGTAAACATGATTTCTAGTCTCCAGACAAGCACCGAAGGCAATGGCACTTGAAGCCAAATCCATCAGCAAGAATCTTCTGTCTAGCGTCGGCATCTAGGCTAGTATCGATGTAGCAGATGCGCAGCTCCTCACCTATAACAGATGCAACAACTCAATACAACAATTTTGTTAGAGTTTTTGTTTTAACTGTGCACAAGGTTGCCAGTGTAACAGAACTCCTGTATAGCCATAAAGGTATCACTGCATTTCTCCATACCTTCTTCAATGTCACGGAGGGCCTTCAATTTCGCATCCGCATTATCCAGCCAAACTATGTGAGCATTTGGATCTGATAGTCAACACAAACAATAGTGCATATTTGAATCATTAATGCATAATGAAAAAAGGGTTATATTAAGCAGCCTAAAATTTTCTGCTATTGTATCAAATAGTATACTCCTGTCACTATTACATTACCATACATACAAAAGCTTAACTAAATATGTTCTTATATTGAGAGTAGTTTAGCAGAGACATCCACTATCAAATGCAATAGAAGACTAATAGTCTAATATTGATACGACAAGTAGCATACTCCCTCCGTCCCTATTTAAGTGTCGCCGTGCGATTCATGCCAGTCAAATTTTCTCAAGTTTGACTAAGTTTGTAGAAAATATTATCAATATTTATATCTCTAAATAAATTTACTATGAAAATAGATTCAACGATATATCTAATGATACTAATTATGTACTATAAATATTAATATTTTATTTTATATATTCAGTCAAATTTAAATATGTTTGACTTCTCGGGAAGTGAGAACGACAGATAAAAAGGGACAGAGGGAGTAGTGAACAAGCACCATACCACAAGGTTGGTGACAAATCCTGGAATTTGAGGTCAACCTATCAACTGAATCACTGCTAGCAAAACAAAATTTAAATAGCGAAGATGATAAAAAAATGCATTTCATTCCAAATGTATAGATGAAGAGCGTACCGCAGTCATGGTTGTAGAAAGAGGGGAGTATATAAACCGCATTGCCAACTGATGAATCACATGATACGGAGGCTGCCGCTGAGGATAAGAGATCCTCATATGAGCTTGCAACCAATTCAATACGAAATGCATTTATGCGTATTCTTGCCAATACATTGATGTACCAATCTATGGTCAAAACTAATTTTGTCAAAGACAACCAAATTTGAAGAGGGCTGAGACAAGAACTCTATGAAAGACCCAATTTTGTCAACATTCAGTTGTAAGAAACTAAGAATAGTCGCAATGAGAGGAAACAAAATTTGAAGGATACAGTTTGTGACTTCTTCCTGAAACCCAGCTTTTCTAAAAGTGGACTCCAACAACTCAAATTCCTCCTCCATCTGTAATATAACATCGCTACAATAAGCATTGAACCAAATAACTTTGTGATTACTGTGTTATTATGGTGTGACAATAACAACAATAATACAAGAACTGAGTTCAGGGTGACCTGGAAGGAGAGGAATCACTACCTCAATTAACGTCCCCTGGTGCAACCGAGCTGGCTGAAGTATGTTAAGACAATCTGCATTAGCAGCTCCTGATATAACCATGCAGGCAAGGCGCTTGGCCATGTATGGGTACTTTAGACCACGTGAACTTTAGAACAGAAAAAACACAAAATGAAGAAGTCAAGAGGCGCACATCTGCAGAAAGATGAAAGGCGAGTACTATCATACCTGCAGTGGTAATCGAATAAAGACCAATCTACGTTCTTGTCAATGTCATGGAACCCCTAGATTGGCGGAAATCACACGTATTGTTAGCAAAATCCAGCCTCAAATGCTGAACATTTTTGCTTTCTTTTATTTTATTCTATGGCAGGCAAATAAGCAGCATTATTCAATGTTTCTGACATGTAAAGGAAAATTAACATGTCTCATTCAAAGATCCACGAGGTAGAATCCAAATTGCATTTCCACAAACGCAATAATTACTGGAAACACGACTATCACATAGTGTTCGAACTTCGAACACACTATTATACTAAAACCTACTGAATGTTGAGACATGAACACTTGTAGACAGAACAGATTCCACTCGCCACTAACAGTTAGTGAGTCGAAGAGGGCAGACTAAGCATCACAAGAATATGCACCAAGGTGAAACACACGAAGGTATGCAAAAATCGCTAAGGAAATGGGCAGAGAGGTACCACCTTGGCGTGGTCCCTGCAAGCGTCGCTGCAGAAGTAGTAACCTCCGCTTGAAACGCGCCCTTCCCCGGGCTTCCTTCTGAGGCAACTGTAGCAAACCTGAGCCCAGAACAGTCCAGTTGGTTTGGTTCCACTGGCAGGGGCAAGGAGCGGGGAGGAGCGGTCACCTCACCTCGTGGAGCAGTGAGTGGGATGGGTGGGAGACGAGGGGCTGCGCCGAGTGGAGGAGCTCGCCAGAGGAGACTGGGCGGGTGGCGAAAACGCCGCGGCCCGCGGACTCCGTTAGGGACACGCGGATCGGCGGTGGGCCGCGGGCGGCGGCCGCCGCGGCCGCGGTGGAGAGGAGGCGGCGGCGGAGGAACATGAGCTATGCCTGTTAGGTGTTGGCTGTGCGAGAAGAGGAGTGGTGAAGAGATCAAGGCCGTTGGTTTAGATGGGGTCTTGTGACTTGTGAGCCTGTCACCGGTTCTTTCACTATGAATGTGGGGCTCTCAACTCCAGGTCAAACCACAAGTCAACGGCATAACTCCGAGCTAGCTGAGCTGGAATTTAGCAGACGTGGAAAAAAGAAAAAAGAAAAAAACAACCACGCTAGCTAGCGACGAACACCTCGCTGGTCTATTTGTGCGCCTTAAGAAAACTTAGTCAAAATGAGGAGAGCTGCAGAGTTACACAGAGCACCCCCACAAATAGGTACAGTGAGCAAGTAGAATAAAAAAGAATATATATATATATGGGGTTCTCTTGATAAGATGACATCCAAATCGCCTGACAATATTATAGCTTATCAAAGGTACAGTAGATTTATCAGTCATGGTATAGTGTTTTTCTCTCACGATAAATTAGCGAACAGTACTGTCGGTGTTTCAAGTAAACACCAACGAGTAAATTTGTGTTATTGCGCGTCTGGCCCGGATGGTGTGCTAAAAAGATACAAGGTTTATACTGGTTCAGGCAGAATGTCCATACGTCCAGTCCGTGGCTGCTGCTCGTGTTATTAGCACCGAAAAGTTCGTAGTAGGGGTTACAAACGGACGAGAGAAGGACAGATCCTAAGTCTCTGATGGAAGGGTCGAATGGGCGCTGAGAGCTTAGTTGCTGCTCAGCTATGTGTGATGTGATACGTGATGTGTTGAGTCGATCCCCTTAGTGAGGTTCCCTGCCTTCCCTTTTATAGGCCAAGGGAGAGCATGGATTACAGATGGGAGAAAAGAGGAAAACGAGACGCTGATGCACCGGGACCGCACTGCGCTGCCTATCGCCTTGTGGCTCCTGGTGGACCGACGCGTCCCTACCGGGGCGCTCAAAGAGTGTGCGTTGGTAGGCGATGAGCTCGCGTCGCCGAGACAACGAGTTCTCGGCCTATTGTGCCGCTGCACGCTCGAGCAACGTGCGGATCTCATGGTGGGCCCGACGATCCTCGGGCGTCGCGACCTCTAGAAGACCATGGAGCAAGGCCACCGTAGCGGCGATGTTCTGGCTTGCCCGGGTGAAGCAAGGGAGGGCTTCATCGTCCGTGATGATCCTCCGGTTCACGTTGTGGGCCATGGCGCGTGAGCGCCCACCGTCTCCGTGGCGCTCGATCTCTCGATCGAGCTCCACGCATTCCTGCTCGAGCTGGAGCCACGCTTCTTCGATCTCTCAGTGTCAGGCTTTCAGCTGCTCCACCCTCATGCGAGGTGGGGCCGCTGTCTCCCCCTCGACCTCGTCGTCGAGGTTGTTCACCGGGGTAGCCTCCTCCTCAGGGACGCTTTCGACGTGTCCCTCGGGGGTACCCATCATGAAGCATTCATAAGAGGGGTGATGGCTCTCCTGCTGGAGTCAGAGCCAGAGGGCGACTCTGGCTCCTCTACGAGGAGGTCATGGAAAGATTCCACGACGTGTTTGATCATCCCCACAAACTCATTGTTTATGGGGGACTAGATCATGCGTTGTGCCATAAGGTGGCCAACGGTCTCTGTGGTGTTGTAGAGGCCGAACGGGAGCACCGTCGGGGCGCTCCGAATGAGGTATTCCAGGGAGGACGGCTCTCCCCTAGAAACCTATAGCTCCTCGAGCATCTTGGTGATCGTGTTGAGGCTAGTGGAGTGGAGGGTTTGAACGACAACGGGAGCCCGCGCCAGCTCCCCCTCTGCCGTGATGATGAAGTCTATGTCCCCGAAGCACACGTGTGCGCTCGGGACCTAGCTAATGTCGTGACTAGCCATCCGTGGCCCAATGTTAATGTCGGGACACATAAAGGCCCCTACCTGGCGCGCCACTATCGGTGTTTTGAGTAAACACCAATGAGTAAATTTGTGTTATTATGCGTCTGACCCGGATGGTGTGCTAAAAAGATACAAGGTTTATACTGGTTCAGGCAGAATGTCCATACGTCCAGTCCGTGGCTACTGCTCGTGTTATTAGCACCGAAAAGTTCATAGTAGGGGTTACAAACAGACGAGAGAAGGACAGATCCCAAGTCTGATGGAAGGGTCGAATGGGCGCTGAGAGCTTGGTTGCTGCTCAGCTATGTGTGATGTGATGCGTGATGTGTTGAGTCGATCCCCTTAGTGAGGTTCCCTGCCTTCCCTTTTATAGGCCAAGGGAGAGCATGGATTACAGATGGGAGAAAAGAGGAAAACTAGGGGCAAAGGAGGTCTTTCAAAGATGCCGGGTCTTCCTTTTCCTCTATGCGGGCCCCGCTGATAGGGTAGGCGGTGCCAGGGATAACTCCACGCGGGGTGCATGTTCGCTGATCCTGATAGGGTCACGCTGGGCGTTTGTTCGTTGATGATGCCATGTACTGCCATTGTCAGCAAGTTGTCACGTCCCATCCGCTCCGTGAGACGGCCTTGGCCGGACCAGTCTTGATCGATGACCTGCCACAGGGAGCAGACGACGCAGCCTTGACTGTGACCGTCGTCCATTCTTTGTAGGTGACGCGAGTTTCCTCCTGGACCGTAGTGGTTGTCGTGAGCTTCCATCAGGATCCGTGCCCGAGGGCAGATGGCGGTGCCCACAACACTATAAGATATGTCGGTGCCTACAACACTGTTTGGGCTCTGACATGCCTAGAAGGTCTCAAAGTGCCCTTCTTGTCATATCCTAGTGGTACTTTCCTACATGTGTGTAAGGTATGGTCCTCGATATTGCGGTTGACTTGAGTGCCCTGCCTTATCTGCGCGCGTCGTTAGGAAGGAGTCGCGCGCAGACGTCGGGCGAGGCGGAGCCACCCCTCGGGGGTCGGGCGAGGCAGGGCCATCACTCGGGGGTCAGGCGAGGCGAAGCCATCCTTCCGACGTCGGGTGAGGCGGAGCCAACCCTCGAGAATCGGGCGAAGCAGAGCCAGTCCTCAGACGTCGAGTGAGGCGGAGCCAACCCTCAGGGATCGGGCGAAGCGGAGCCAGTCCTCAGACGTCGGGTGAGGCAGAGCCATCCTTCAGACGTTGGGCGAAGTGGAGCCAGTCCTCAGACATCGAGCGAGGCGGAGCCATCCTTCAGACATCGGGCGAGGCGGAGCCAACCCTCGGGGATCGGGCGAGGCGGAGCCAGCTCTCAGACATCAAGCGAGGCGGAGCGAACCCTCAGGGGTCGGGCGAGGCGGAGTCAGCTCTCAGATGTTGGGCGAGGTGGAGCCATCCCTCGAGAGTCAGCCTGAGGCGTTTCCAACCCTCGGGGGTCGGATGATCGGACGAAACGGAGCCTGTGGCCTTGGTGGTTTGGATGAGGTGGTGCCTACTGGGAAATCTAGTCGCGTTCTTGATCGCTCTGATGAATTAGCATTGATGGGTATCAACTTCTCTTCTTCGGGTACCCTAGTATTGGTCCCCGATAGTAGCCCCCGGGCGATTCGAGTAGAATCGTTTGGGGGATCTTTCGACTTGCCAATGGGTACGCATGAGCGCACCTGATGGGTGTAGCCCCCGAGCCTGCGGAGGAGTAGAATACTCCTTTGGAGGCTTTTTTGACTTGCCAGTGGGTGCGTGCGAGCGCACCCGGTGGGTGTAGCCTCCAAGCCTACGGAGGAGTAGCATACTCCTTCGGAGTTTTTTTTCGAAGGGAAGGACTCTGTGGGCCTTGGCTTTCTCTTGTCGCCCACGGCGTGCCCTAGGGATGGCGATTCCCTTTTCGCCGAGGTCGGACCCTTTGAAAGCATCTAGGCCTCTAGTTGGGTTTCGGTGATTAATGACAATATAAGATTACTATGACTAATGTATGTTTTGCAGAGGCAATTAAGTTAGGTCATGGTAATGAAGATCGATTGGGCAATCAAAGTTGTCATGCCCCTACGATGGAAATCGTTTTGGTTTTTAAAGGATGGACGATAAGGTTAAGGATGACTAGTTCTAAGTGTCAATTGGAGTTGGAGAGACACTAAGAGTAGTTTAGGACTTTATTTTTCCTTTGGCCGTACTATTAAGGGGGGTATGGATGGGTAGCTTGACCTAGTTGAGTCTAGTGAGTTAGGTGTGGTGCACACTTGTCAAAACTAGCTCTAGGTAGCTCCTATGAATGCCTAAGATCCTTTGGAGCAAACTTCATTCACATTTGTTCGGAAGTTGGAAGTGAATGGAGGGTCAAACACTAACCGGACGCTGGCCCCGGTGTCACCGGACGCTGGCCGCAGGGTCCGGTCAGTTCATTTGATCAACGTCTGCGTTCGGTGTGACCGGACGCTGGAGAGGTCAAGTGATCGGACGCTGAAAGGCAGCGTCCGGTCGACTCCAGAAAGGTTCCAGTGAAGGAAATCTACGACCGGACGTGTCCGGTCGGTACTGACCGGACCCTGAGGGTTCAGCGTCCGGTCGAGTCCAGTAAGGTTCCAGTAAGGGTTTTATGCGACGGGACGCGTCCGGTCAGTGTTGACCGGACCCTGCCAGCGTCTGGTCAATACATTTTTACTGGTTCGTGGGTTGAACTGACCGGAGCGTTCGGTCAACACGACCGGAGCGTCCGGTCACCCCGCAGAAGCTCATAACGGTTCGTTTTTCAGGCTGCCTTTTAAATAGAAGCTCCACTCGTGTGTGGAGTGGCTTTTGCTCATTCCAACAACTGAGAAACACGTTTTTGAGTGCTAAGAAGAGCAAGGTCCTAGTGAGGTGATTGAGATTTGAGAATCCAAGAGAGTAGCCTCATTAGTGAATCAAGAGTAGTCAAGTGTGCATCCATCTTCTCATTACGCTTCGCGTGGTCAAGTGAGAGTTCGTGCTTGTTACTCTTGGTGATCGCCATCACCTAGATGGCTTGGTGGTGATTGGGAGCTTGGTGATCACCCGGCGGAGCTTGTGGGTGACCCAACTCAAGTTGTGAGCAGCTTTGGGTGATTCGCCGCGACGGAGTGTCGAAGAATCAACCCGTAGAGAGCACTTGATCCTTGCGTGGATCAAGGGGGAGCTACACCCTTGCGCGGGTGCTCCAACGAGGACTAGTGGGGAGTGGCGACTCTCCGATACCTCGGCAAAACATCGCCGCGTTCCTTCCTCTCCCCATTTACTTTGAGCATTTACTTTAAGTATTTACTTTGAGCAATTCAATACTTGTCTTTACATTCATAGAATTGATATGCTAGAGTAAGTTTGGAACATAGGTTGCAAGTCTTTTGTGCGTTAATTTGATAGAAACACTTTTCTAGGCACAAGGGGTTAATTGGGCTATCCGTAGGATTTGATTATTGCAAGAGAATTTAAAATTAGCCCAATTCACCCCCCCTCTTGGGCATCTTGATCCTTTCAATTGGTATCGGAGCCTCGTGCTCACATTTTTAAGCTTAACCACTTAGAGCAAGATGTCTCACGGGGATGGACCTCCTCCTATCTTCGAGGGGGATGATTTTCCATATTAGAAAATCCGCATGGAGGCTTACCTAGAAGCTCTAGATGTTGGAATTCTTAGAGCCGCCTCTCAAGGGTTCCCAACACCTAAGAATGCCGCACAACTCCAAGGCGATGAAGTAAACTATGAAAAATGGAATGCAAAGGCTCGCAACACCATCTTTAGAGGCCTTTGCAAAGATGTGTTCAATCGTGTAAGGAACCACAAAGACACCCATGCTCTATGGTCGGACGTTTGTGCGCTCCATGAGGGAACCAAGAGTGAGCGTGAGGAACGCTATCATCTTGTAATTAAAAAGCTAAATTCTTTTGAGATGATTCCCAAAGAAAGTGCTAATGAAATGTATTCTCGTTTAAATGTTCTTGTAGAGAAAGTCAATGGGCTTGGACTTACTCAAATATCACCATTCGACGTTGTGAGAAAGATCTTGAGTGTCCTCCCCATTGACAAATATGGGCACATTGTGACTGTGCTACATCAAGGTGATCTTTCCGCCGCTACACCGACACAAATCTTGAGAAAGATCAATGCTCATGAGATGTATATGCACATCACACCACAAGATGGCTCATCCTCTACAAAGAAGAAAGAGAAAGACTTAGCATTCAAAGCTAGCCAAGATAAGGGCAAGGCAAGACTTGAGTATGAGAGCTCAAGTGATGAAGATGATGAAGAAAGTCTTGCTCTCATGGTGAAGAAGACCGCCAAGATGCTAAAGAAGCTAAACAAGTGTGGCATCAAG
The DNA here is from genome assembly GCA_904845875.1 of Miscanthus lutarioriparius. Classification (NCBI taxonomy): domain Eukaryota; kingdom Viridiplantae; phylum Streptophyta; class Magnoliopsida; order Poales; family Poaceae; genus Miscanthus; species Miscanthus lutarioriparius. The sequence continues at coordinate 39,466 of CAJGYO010000236.1, forward strand.
TTTGACGACAAGAAGAAGAAGTTCTTCACTAGCTCAAGAAGAAAGCCAATCTCCGAGATGGATTGCTACAATTGCGACGAACTTGGCCACCTAGCTCATCAATGCACAAAGCCCAAGAAAGACAAGTTCAAGAACAAGGGCAAGAAAGATGATTCAAGTGATGAAGATGAAAAGAAAAAGAACAAGCCATACAAGAAGAGAGATGGCAAAAAGAGAGACTTCTATAAGAAGAAGAAGAGTGGCAAGGCCTATATTGTCGGTGATTGGCTCACGGACATTGATTCATCAAGTGGATCATCCGATGATGAGAGTGACAATGAGAAGGAGGCCGCCATTGCTATTGATCTTGCATCCTCACCGCCACCATCGCTATCATCCTCTACACACCTATGCCTTATGGCCAAGGGTGAACGCAAGGTAACTAAGAGTAATGATAGTAGTGATGATGAGCAAGCTAGTGATGATGATAGCGAGAGCGATGATGATTCACCCACATATGATGATCTTGTCAAAATATTAAGAAAATACACTAAAATCATTAGAAAGAGTAGAGCTACAAATGAAAAACTTGATGCTAAAAATGATTCACTCTTAGCTAAGTGTGATACATTAGAAAAGGCTAATGATGAGCTCAAAGAAACAAATGATTCTATATCATCCAAACTCAAGGAGCTCAAATCTTCTAAGAAAGAGCTTAAAGATAAATATGATAAATTTGAGTGGGTGCACAATGAGCTTATCACTAGTCACAACAAGCTAAAAGATGAATATACAACTCTAAAGATCAATTATGATACCCTTGTTATTACACAAGAATTCTTACCAAATGAGCCACATGTTGCTACTAACCATGTTGTTAAGATTGATATAGCTACCTCATGTGATGATTTAATTAATGAGAGCATTGAGCATGGATCTAGTAGCAAAGGCAAGCAAGTGGTTGAGTGCAATGACTATGATGAGTATGTCAAGCTCAAGAGTGACAATGAAAAGCTCATGAAAGATCTTGAAGAGATGAAAAGTCACAACACCATTGTGACAGAAACTCTTGATCATGACAAAGAGTTGATCCTTGAGAATGAGAAGCTAAAAGAAGAAAACAAGATACTCAAGGAAGAGAAGAACAATGATATTCTCAAGGAAGAGAACAAGAAGCTCAAGATGGAGAAAGAGCATCTCAAGGTGGGATTGAGCAAGTTTGCTAGAGGCAAGCATCTCCAAAGTGAGCTACTCATGAATACCGTCATGAAGATGGATAGAAGTGGCATTGGATATATGGCAAGTGTAGAAAAGATGAAGGTCCAAGCTCAACACCAACAATCAAAGCCAAAGCCAAAGTCAAAGAGATGTTTTGAGTGTGGACAAGAAGGCCACTTTGCTCATGAGTGTCAAACTCCACCACCACAACCCTTGCCCAAGCATGCTAGACCCTTTGCTTTCAATGCTCACTACATGCTTAGAAAATATTCTAGTGGAAAGATAAAAGTCATATTTTTAGGACCCCCCAACAAGAGTAGGCCTAAGAAGATTTGGGTGGCTAAGTCACTTGTTGAGAAGGTGAAGGGCCCTCAACAAGTTTGGATCCCTAAAGCTTGAATCTCTTGTGTGTAGGTGAACTACAAGACCGGTGGAAGTCATTGGATTATTGATAGTGGTTGCACTCAACATATGACCGGTGATCCTTGTATGTTCACCTCACTAGATGAAGAGGTAGATGGACAAGAGAAAATAACATTTGGAGATAATTCAAAGGGCAAGGTTAAAGGATTGGGCAAAGTGGCAATATCAAATGATCATTCCATCTCAAATGTGCTCTATGTTGCTTTATTGAGCTTCAACTTGCTATCCGTTGGGCAATTGTGTGATCTTGGCTTTCAATGCTTATTCACCAAGAAGGAGGTTGTTGTATCCAAGGTAGATGACAATCAAGTGATATTCAATGGATTTAGATACAACAACTTATATCTAGTTGACTTCTCCGAAGATGCAAACTTGATGACTTGCCTATTCACCAAAACAACACTTGGGTGGCTATGGCATAGAAGACTTGCTCATGTTGGGATGAGCTCACTCAAGAAGCTTATGAAGAATGATTTGGTGAGAGGGTTGAAGGATGTGAAGTTTGAGAAGGACAAGCTTTATAGTGCATGTCAAGCCGGCAAGGAAGTTGCAAACACTCATCCAACCAAAGCTTTCATGTCAACCACAAGAGTGCTAGAACTCCTACACATGGATTTATTTAGACCAACAACATACAAGAGTTTGGGAGGAAATCTCTATTGTCTTGTGATTGTGGATGACTATTCAAGGTATACATGGGTGTTCTTCCTTCATGACAAATCCGAAGTTGCATCTTGCTTCAAGAAGTTTGCCAAGAGAGCTCAAAATGAATTTGAAGTGAAGCTCAAGAAGATAAGAAGTGACAATGGCAAAGAGTTTGACAACACAAACATAGAAGCTTATTGTGATGAAGTTGGAATCAAACATGAAGTCTCCGCAACTTATACTCCTCAACAAAATGGTGTAGTTGAGAGGAAGAACTGGACTTTGATCACTCTTGCAAGGACAATGCTAGATGAGTACAACACCCCCGAAGCTCTATGGGCAGAAGCAATCAACACCGCATGTTATGCATCTAATCGCCTATTACTTTAAAAGTTCCTTGGCAAGACACCTTATGAGTTGCTAAATGGGAAGAAGCCGGACGTCTCATTCTTTAGGGTGTTTGGTTGCAAATGCTACATCTACAAGAAGCGGCAACACCTAGGGAAGTTTCAAAGACATTGTGATATAGGTTTTCTTGTTGATTACTCATTGAAGTCCAAAGCATATAGAGTATTTAATCATGCCACCGGCTTGGTTGAAGAAACATATGATGTGGAATTTGATGAATCTAACGGCTCCCAAGGAGCACATGAGAATCTTGATGATGTAGGTGATGAACCGTTGAGAGAGGCTATGAAGAATATTTCGGTGGGAGACATCAAGCCAAAAGATGATGAAGATGATGTACAAGTAATTGATCAACCCTCTTTATCAAGTGTACCACAAGATGGTGAAAAAGATAGGAGAGTTGAAAATGAAGATACTCATGTCTCCCATGAGCAAATGGTGGTACAAGCACAAGATGTTGATGCTCCACAACCTCCTCCTCAAGTGGTCAATAGAAGAAATATACCTCTCCTACAAGATCATCCACAAGATCTCATCATAGGGAGTCCATCAAAGGGTGTAATGACTCGATCTCAAAAACTTACTTCATTTATTGCTCATCACTCTTTTGTCTCTTGCTATGAGCCTACCAAGGTAGAAGAAGCTCTTAAAGATCTGGATTGGATCAATGCCATGCATGAAGAGTTGAACAACTTCACTCGCAATGAAGTTTGGACTCTTGAAGAGCGACCAAAAGGTGCAAGAGTCATTGGAACAAAGTGGGTGTTCCGCAACAAGCAAGACGATCAAGGTGTTGTTGTGAGGAACAAGGCAAGACTAGTTGCAAAGGGGTTCTCTCAAGTTGAAGGCTTAGATTTTGGAGAGACCTTTGCACCGGTTGCAAGATTAGAAGCCATTCGTATCCTACTTGCATATGCATCACATCATGAAATGAAACTATATCAAATGGATGTGAAAAGTACATTTTTAAATGGCTTTATTAATGAACTAGTCTATGTTGATCAACCTCCCGGGTTTGAAGACCCTAGATATCCTAATCATGTTTATAGGTTGTCCAAGGCACTATATGGACTTAAGCAAGCCCCAAGAGCTTGGTATGAACGCCTCCAGGACTTCCTTATTGTGAAGGGCTTCACCATTGGGAAGGTCGACACTACACTATTCACCAAGAAGCTTGATGGACATATCTTCATTTGTCAAGTATATGTTGATGATATCATCTTTGGATCATCAAATGAAGACTCATGCAAAGAATTTGGTGAATTGATGTCAAAGGAGTTCGAGATGTCCATGATTGGTGAGCTTACATTCTTTCTTGGTTTTCAAGTCAAGCAAATGAGAGAAGAGATCTTTATCTCTCGAGAAATATACTAATGATCTTCTCAAGAGATTCAAGATGGATGAATGTAAGCCAATCAAGACCCCAATGCCTACTAATGGACATCTCGACCTAGATGAGGGAGGTAACCCGGTTGATCAAACTCTCTATTGTTCTATGATTGGTAGCTTGTTATATTTAACCGCCTCTAGGCCCGACATCATGTTTAGTGTGTTTATGTGTGCTAGATTTCAAGCTAGTCCTAAGGAAACTCATTTAATTGCCGTAAAAAGAATCCTTAGGTATCTTAAGCACACACCAAGCATTGGCCTTTGGTATCCCAAAGGAGCTTTATTTGAATTAATTGGCTATTCCGATTCGGATTACGCCGGATGCAAAGTTGATAGAAAGAGCACATCCGGAGGGTGCCATTTTTTTGGTAGATCACTTGTGTCTTGGTCCTCCAAGAAACAAAATAGTGTGACTTTGTCCACCGCCGAAGCGGAATACATTGCCGCAGGTGCTTGCTGTGCACAAATATTATACATGAAACAAACTTTGCTAGACTATGGAGTAGTTCTAGAGAAAGTACCTCTTTTGTGCGACAATGAAAGTACGATAAAACTTGCAAATAATCCGGTTCAACACTCTCGCACCAAGCATATAGATATCCGCCATCACTTTCTAAGAGATCATGTGGCTAAAAATGATATATCACTAGAAGGTGTAAGATCCGAAGATCAATTAGCGGATATCTTTACAAAACCGCTAGATGAGGCTACATTTTGTAGATTACGAAATGAGCTCAATGTACTTGATTTTAGTAACTTCACTAAAAATTGAGCTTGTGTTGTCCCTTGCATTCATTGTAATATACAACATGTTTAATTTGTGGCAATGCATATAGGGCTTGTCTAACATGGTTAAGATAACCGCCGAAAAGCGTGTGAAGAAGCTTAACCTTGGATCAAACTTGACAAGCAACTAGATTTACTTACAAGTATTGCATATGCATGAATGTTGTTTTGTCGTTTTGTTCCATTTGCCCTCTTGTTGCCTATTTTCTTAAAAAGAATTATAGCCTAAGGCAAAATATTTTGAAAAATATGCAGGTTTGAGAGAGGTCACTCACATCAGTCCCAATTGGTGTTTATTTTGGATCTTATTCAAGTTGGGACTTGATTGGGAAACAGCGCATGTGAAGGAAGTTTGAAGATTCTTGAAAAAAAAGGCACCGGGACGCTTTGCTCTCCAGTCGCGTCGAGTAAGTTCACAGGAGGTGAAGCTGCTTTGGTGAAGGAGTGACCGGGACAGCGTGTCTGCAGGCGTCCGGTCGGGGAAGGGTTCAGCGTCCGGTCGATCGGAGGAAGACCAAGTTGTCTTGACCGGACCACACTGCGTCCGGTCATGGACCACCGGATCGTCCGGTCCCGATTCTAGAGGAAGTGGACCTCTCTTCGAATCGACCAGACGACTGGTGGTAGCGTCCGGTTGCTACCACCGAGCGTCCGATCAATGGATCTCGACGTTTTTGGGACTCTTTTTCTGTTTCCTTCTCTGTCACATCGGGGGATCTATTTAATTCGGCCGTTCCTTCGTTTTTGATTCCCCGTGACCTAGCCCTAGTCCTTGCCGCCGCCTCCACAACTTCTTGACCGCATGGCCGCCATAGCTTCGCCGTGCTGTCATTGTGCTTTCCGCAGCGCCACCGTGCCACTGCTGCGTTCGACCAAGCCCTCTAAATCCTTTGCTAAGCGTCGTGTGCTCTAGCCCCATCTCCTCTCGATGAAGGCTAGCTCCTTGTTTCAATTTCAATTTGCTTAGATCAAATTGCAATACATTTGTTGATTTCAAAAATTCTAGGGCCACCAGTTCATCACTGCTCCTTGTAACCCTAGCCCTTGACGGTTCCGAGGATTCCCCCCGCGTGTCGCATCTTATCTTTTCCCGGATCGCTGATCGTCAGGTAGAAAGCCATTCGATTCAAGTTCGCATCTACATTGTTTTCTCTACTAGGGTTTCGCATCTATTAGACATATTATATTTATTTGTATATCCATCTATTCTATCGTGCAGCGAGTCGGTTCCGTTGTGGTTCTTGTGGCAGTTGGCAGTCAACTCGGAGCCAAGCTTGCGAGTACGGACTGAGGCCAAGCCTTGAAAGCGGCAGTTTGACAGTTGATCTTCATCAGCGGCAGTTCATCATCTTGTCAGTTCAGATGGCTCGCACCAAGAATGTTGGTGGTGGCCCAGGTGATGATGATCGGAGGCCCCCGCCTCGCCAGCCAGCCGGATCAAAGGGCAAGTCAACCAAGCAGATGACATCCAAGAAGAGGAAGTACCCAGATAGAGAGACAGCCAGGCAAAGCGGCGATTCTGAGAAGAGGCGGTCAGATCGCTACCGAGAGAGGTGGTGCCCATGAGTGGTCTTGTCATTGCAGATCGGCCCGGTTTCACCAAAGACCGAGAGCTGCGCTTGAGGAGGTTGAGCGTCGTCCACGGTAGTCCAACGAGGACTGCCATGTTTGCGGACGGCGGATTGCCATTGTGGAGGGTCGGTCCAAAGACAGAGTCACGATCATCACAAAGAGCCCCACCAGCAGAGCCTCAACCGCTCGGGGAGACTCGGGAGGTTCAAGCGGCCGAGGAGACTAAGCCGGCACCTCGATTCGCCCGCTCTGGTCGTACTAGTGCTACTGATTCCACCAAGGCGGCTACAGTGAGGGCTCACGCCCACCGCCCAGACCATAGGGTCCGCCTCCAGTGGTACACCTTGACTTAAGGGCCGCCACAACCAGATAGGTTCGCCAGTTGAGATTTGTTGAGTTCGATGTGTGGTTCCCTCCGAGGAGGGATGAGAGAGCAGCAGAGGGGTTTTACACGCCACTGCAGGAGGATTTCTACAATGCTGATCTCAACGGTGGCAATGTGTTCGAGATCTCGAGAGAGTCTGGCATGTCGAGCCTATTGTGGCGGCAATGGAGAGCATATCCGTCCTTACTTGTCATATCTACCGGGGCATACAGATCTGATTGGCAGGACAGGAGTATATGTACCATCTTGGGTTCGGCAGTTCTACGCATCGCTCTATGTTGACCCAAATCATAACTTCATTAATTTTGCACTCAACGACAAAGATTACAGAGTGATGAGCCAGAGGGCCAGGGAGATACTGAGGCTACAGGAGCAGCCTGTCAGATTGCATGAGGTGTGTTATGGACAGCAGGAGCCTCCTAGGCGTCCTCATGGAGGGATAGTGCCCCCTACTGATCTTGTGCGCCATTGCTTTAAGGAGCCCTTTGGTGAGAGGTCGAGGAGGAACCCCAGTGACCTGACTCCTACAGCTCGAGTACTAGAGGCTATCATCAGGAGGACACTTCTTCCCCGGTTGGGATACAGAGAGGGTCGACTGCGCCTCTGACTCTGGCTCCTTAATGCCACGATGCAAAGCATTTGTGTTCAACATTTGGGACCTCCTTCTATCAGAGATGGAGGATACTATAGCTAAGGGTTTCAAGGGTCGCAGGCAGCTCCCTTATGCACATTGGATCACATTCTTGATACTCAAGTCTGTGTAGGTCCGGACCCTAGAGATGGTTGCCGAGTACAAAGGTGCCACTACAGAGTTCCCAGCTTACAACATGGCACAGAGGATCAGGCATAGCACACCACAGGCACCTACTCGGCCCAGTCGCCGTCCAGATGTTTCAGAGTCGGCAGAGCTCGGCGGGGCGAGATTATCGAGAGGCATAGCCGCTCATCGAGGAGGAGCGGCTTGAGGCACAATAGGAGGTGGCGAAGCACAGTGATAGCTCGGCGATGACTACTGAGGCTATTCCTCAGATGCCTCCACGCAGACACGATGCAGAGGCCGGTAGTTCTAGCTCAGCACCACCCGCACCTCAGACGGACCCCGCTCTTATTGCCATACTTGAGCGGATGCAGCAGGACTGAGCTTCGCCGAGCATAGGAGACAGTGCTAACTTTGCATGCAGATTCGTGCTCGTCGGGGCGAGTTTTGAGAGCGGCAAGAAGAGTACTCCAAAGAAGCGGCAGAGCAAATGCACCAGCCAGCGAGATCCCTATTGCAGCAACGGCTTATGGGCTTCATGTAGCATGTTGTGAAAGCTCTTGGGGCCCCATAGCCATAGCCTTCGCCCAGACTTCCTCGGCCTGCTACCACTGACGACTCAAAGAAGATGCACCCTAGTGGGCTCCAGTCGAGGGGCGAGCCTCCCATTTCTTTTTGCTTCACCTCTTGTCTGAGTGTCCCAATGGTTAGCCTCACCCTGTGGTAGCCCCATGATTCACTCCACTTGAGACGGGCTTCACACATCGGAGGAGTCACCCTCGCTATTTGTGCACGACACGTCAGTCTCCAGGAGTCTTGGAGCATCTTTCAGTGAGCTGACTGGCATGCCCACACCACCTCATATGCATGCCGCCGGTCCTTCAACAGCAGCTCTAGTCGCAGTGACTACTCAGAGGCTTCCTAGCTCAGTCGCATCATCAGATCCTATAGATGTACCAGCAGCTTCATAGGTAGCACCTGTCCCAGCTCAGACCCAGACCGCTTCAGCGACACTTCCTGCCACAGAGGGTCAGTCAGTTCAGAGCTCCGGGTCAGATGATGATGGCACTCGGTTCCAACTTGCTCCTCGCACCTCAGCGCCCGGCTCGTCCGCTGCAGCCCCGCCGTCTGACCCCTAGGTTTTGGTGTTTGACGCCAAAGGGGGAGAGGGTTCGAGTATGTAGACTCAGGGGGAGCGACTTTTAGGGGGAGCTAGTTATATAGTATTAGCTTATTATATACATTTGGAGTTTTATTTGTGTGATACTCTATTACTTTTGCATTCGTGTGTTTACTTTCACGCATATTATTCTATCTATGTGATAGTATTATCTATGTGATTGTGATATATGACATGTGTGCTCTCTTCTTTACATTATTTATATGTCATATCACTTTTGTTATTGTTCATTTGCCCTTGCTTCCGCGATTATACTCCGATGCAAATGAGCTTTGTTAATCGTACTCATGCTTAATTCACATCCTTTGAGTACATTGTGTTGGCTTGGGTCATGTAGGCTTGACTAACACGTTTGTTCTTATTGACAAAAGCTTATATGAACCAAGCCCGTCAAAAACCTCACTCTTTCACATACTCGAGGTGGTATTGTCATCAATCACCAAAAAGGGGGAGATTGAAAGCATCTAGGCCCATAGTTGGGTTTCGGTGATTAATGACAATACAAGATTACTATGACTAATGTGTGTTTTGCAGAGGCAATTAAGTTAGGTCATGGTAATGAAGATCGATTGGGCAATCAAAGTTGTCATGCCCCTACGATGGAAATCGTTTCGGTTTTTAAAGGATGGACGACAAGGTTAAGGATGACTAGTTCTAAGTGTCAATTGGAGTTGGAGAGACACTAAGAGTAGTTTAGGACTTTGTTTTTCCTTTGGCCGTACTATTAAGGGGGGTATGGATGGGTAGCTTGACCTAGTTGAGTCTAGTGAGTTAGGTGTGGTGCACACTTCTCAAAACTAGCTCTAGGTAGCTCCTATGAATGCCTAAGATCCTTTAGAGCAAACTTCATTCACATTTGTTCGGAAGTTGGAAGTGAATGGAGGGTCAAACACTGACCGGACGCTGGCCCCGGTGTCACCGGACGCTGGCCGCAGGGTCCGGTCAGTTCATTTGATCAACGTCTGCGTTCGGTGTGACCGGACGCTGGAGAGGTCAAGTGACCGGACGCTGAAAGGCAGCGTCCGGTCGACTCCAGAAAGGTTCCAGTGAAGGGAATCTGCGACCGGACGCGTCGGGTCGGTACTGATCGAACCCTGAGGGTTCAGCGTCCGGTCGAGTCCAGTAAGGTTCCAGTAAGGGTTTTATGCGACCAGACGCATTCGGTCAGTGCTGACTGGACCCTGCCAGCGTCCGGTCAATACATTTTTACTGGTTCGCGGGTTGAACTGACCGGAGCATCCGGTCAACACGACCGGAGCGTCCGGTCACCCCGCAGAAGCTCATAACGGTTCGTTTTTCAGGCTGCCTTTTAAATAGAAGCTCCACTCGTGTGTGGAGTGGCTTTTGCTCATTCCAACAACTGAGAAACACGTTTGTGAGTGCCAAGAAGAGCAAGGTCCTAGTGAGGTGATTGAGATTTGAGAATCCAAGAGAGTAGCCTCATTAGTGAATCAAGAGTAGTCAAGTGTACATCCATCTTCTCATTAGGCTTCGCGTGGTCAAGTGAGAGTTCGTGCTTGTTACTCTTGGTGATCGCCATCACCTAGACGGCTTGGTGGTGATTGGGAGCTTGATGATCACCTGGCGGAGCTTGTGGGTGACCCAACTCAAGTTGTGAGCGGCTTTGGGTGATTCGCCGCGACGGAGTGTCGAAGAATCAACCCGTAGAGAGCACTTGATCCTTGCGTGGATCAAGGGGGAGCTACACCCTTGCGCGGGTGCTCCAACGAGGACTAGTGGGGAGTGGCGACTCTCCGATACCTCGGCAAAACATCGCCGCGTTCCTTCCTCTCCCCATTTACTTTGAACATTTACTTTAAGTATTTACTTTGAGCAATTCAATACTTGTCTTTACATTCATAGAATTGCTATGCTAGAGTAAGTTTGGAATATAGGTTGCAAGTCTTTTGTGCGTTAATTTGATAGAAACACTTTTCTAGGCACAAGGGGTTAATTGGGCTATCCGTAGGATTTGATTATTGCAAGATAATTTAAAATTAGCCCAATTCACCCCCGCTCTTGGGCATCTTGATCCTTTCACCCTTCACGGATGTGGTCGTGAGTTTTGATGGTTGTTTAGCTGAATAGTTTGATTGGGATCCCAGTATCCCATTCGTGGGAATCCAGTCAGGGTAAGCCTGACTGAGACTCAATCGTTGGCCGAGATGCCCATGGCGCTGGCCGCTTGCAGGGCCCAGCTCTTTCCACCCTTTGTCGTAGGGGTGTTTAGAGCGATTGTTGGACCCGTTGATGGGCCAACCGTCGGACTCCTAGGCCTAGACGGGCCGTAGATGCGCTTTTGATCCATATTCCTCTTATTCGTAACGAGTCTCAGTCCGCCCGGGGAGGTGAAATGTCCGGTGAGTTTCCCGATGGAAAGGATAGGGATTGCGTGCGCGTATCCTGCGGTGTGACATTGTGGTAGATCATGGGGGGCGCAGAGATCTAGGCGGATGGTTGGTTTCCTCGCATCCGTCACCCCTATAAAACCAAAAGGCTTGCCCCTAGGATTTCATACTTTTCCTCTTTGCCTTCGCATCTGCCACCTCCGCCGCCAATCACCTAAGCTCCCTGCATCCACATCTCAGCCGTCGTTAAGTTCGCATCCACCCACCCCCATCTTCCAATGGAGCCGTGGTGCCGCTCTGAAATCACCCTCCAGCTCTTGGAGGGCCTTGTCCACCGTGGTCTTCTCTACGCGCGGACCGCCATCGAGGAGTGGCGGCTGCTATAACACCCTAGGTGTTAGGCTTGCATAATTTGACCTGCATTGCATGAGCATAATCATCAAGCATTCATATATAAGCTTTTACATATGAAACATACAATTGGAACATGTGAAACATGCCTTGTTTTTCATGTTTCCTTATGTGTATGCTTATGATCATGTGTGAATAAGTGTAAGTGGTTGGTGTTGGTCACTAAAGCACCTTAGCTACACTTAGGATGACTAATGGAACAATGTTCATGTAGATCACTTTATCTAATTGAGTTCCTAAGTGATGATATGCTTGTTGACCTGGGAAGTAGTATATGTAACCAATGTATGAAATGCTTGTGTGACTTTAGGAATAACTTAAACATGTTTAGTATGTCACTGTGAACAACTTTGGTATTCATGACTAGGGCTAGTTTGGTCTCTAAGTTATAGTTCTAGTGTAAGCCATCATTTGAAAGTAGTATGTTTGACCTAGGTTGAACTATGTCATAGAGCCTTTGCATGATTGTGTACACTAAAGCAAAGTTGTAGTATTTGAATAGAGCAACAACTTTATTTTTGGATCATAGGCTAGTTCAGCTCCTAACATGCTTGCAATTGGCTCACAAGAATCAACATTTCACTGTTTTTAGCACTTAGGAAATTTTGCTAAGTCATTTGAACTGGCTGTGTCGACGCAGCCGACTTTGTGATGATCTAACTCCCTAGCCATTGAGAATTAGACTTTGATTTCTTAAGCAATCTTATAGCTAGTACATAACTCTAGAAATCTTGTTTTAATAATGTATACTAATTCGCCACAGTTTAGGAGATTGAATGGATTGAAATCTCGCTGTTAGGCTCGCCATCGGGCGATGATGAACGCCGCGTCGCGCACCGAGGTGGCTGACCACGGGCAAAGACAAGCCGCCGCATGGCTACCGCTGGTCGACGTCGGGCCCTCGCCGCAGCACGCTGGCACCCGTGTAACACTCCTGGTGTTACGAGCTTGTTTAGCACCGCAATTTAGGCCTAAGTCAAATTTTTGAAACGAGTTTCTAGGATATTTGATTTAATACGTATTCGACGCGATACGCGAATCCTGTGTGACTTAGTTTCGCGGACTCTAGTAAACGCTCAAGTTGAATCACGCCGGGCGTAGAAATATTTAGGAACGTCGAACGACAATTCTGGCCAATCGATAGCAAACGGTTCGTACTATTAGATTAAGCATAAAAAACAACGTTTATAAATAAAATAAAATTCATTAATAAATAGAACGATATATATATATATATATATATATATAGCTTTTGAATCAAATTTAAATTTAAGGTTTACTGAAATTTTTTTGTACTTAGACGTTGCAAATTATATAAATTAATAAACCGTTATATATATATATATACACACGACGATGGTATGGTAATTTCCCGCTAGTAGTACTGGAGAATCATACTTAAACTAAGATGAGAATTACCTATCGAAAAAAGGGGGAATTACCTAGAATTATTCACTTCACATATATGTATTAAGCCCTGGTTTAGTTCACGAAATTTGGATTTTAGGGCTACTGTAGCACCTTCGTTTTTATTTGGTAAATAGTGTTCAAACATGGACTAATTAGGCTCAAAACGTTCATCTCGTAATTTTCCACCAAACTGTGCAATTAGTTTTTCTTTTCGTCTACATTTAATACTCCATACATGAACCGCAAACATTCAATATGACAGATACTGTAGCAACTTTTTAGAATTTAAACAAGGCGTAGATGCCATGGCTATGCTTGTACTAAGAAAAATGATCATTGTGCCGTGCTTAGAGTTGGGAGAACGCGCCAGAAAAGTGCTCGATTGATGATTGAACGTGCTGTCTGCTCTGCTCGCACTGTTTGCGGTGTCAGCACCGTCCAGTGCCTCTGCTGCCTGTCTGTGTCTGTCTCATTTTTGCTGCCGTTTTCACGCATGTGGTCCAAGGTCCAGTTTAGTTGTAAAAAAATTTGTAAAATTTTTCAAGATTTTCCATCACATCAAATCTTTAGACGCATGCATGAAGTATTAAATATAAATAAAAAATAAAACTAATCACACAGTTTAGACGAAATCCACGAGACCAATCTTTTAAGTCTAATTAGATTATGATTGAATATTAATTGCTAAATAACAACAAAAACTGCTACAATGTGATTTTACCAAAAATTTTGACGGCCTTGCTCTCGCTACCCTGTGCACGCGCTGGCTCACCGCTGCCGGCCACGCTGAGCAGTCCCATCCTGTCTCTGCGTCAGTGTCCTCTGGCACCATCGACGTTTCCATTTTTAGAGCACCAGCGGCCAGCGCGCATTTTCAGCGCCGCAGCCGAGCCTTCACTGCTGAAAAAGGCCTTTCCCTCCCCGCTCTCTCTCGGCTTGCTTGCTCGGTCGGGCCGCCGTCGCTGCGCCTCCTCGAGCCATCACCCCACGCGTGGCCGTACCTCGCCTTGCTCCTCCGCGCTGCCGTGGCTGCTTCCACCGTCGCCACCGTGCGCGCGAGCGCACTCCACCGCATTGCCCGAGCCCGTGCGCGGCTCCGCTGCTCCGCGCGTTCCTCGGCCCCGTGCTGACCCGTGGCCGCTGCCCTACCTGTGCCCGCAGTGTCTCGCCATGGCCGCTGCAGCGCCGCGGCACGCTGGAGTCGCCGTGTGCGTGGCCGGCCATTGCCAGCACCGACGCCCCTGTTTTCCCCACGCCACCGTCTCGGGCCATGTCATCGTCGCCTCGCCGTCATCCGCGTGGCCCGCCTACTGCCCGTGGCCGGTGATGCGCCCCGCTGCCGAGCCGGTTTGCTCGCCACCGTCTTGTGGGCGCAGGCCCCACTGCCGGGTCGTGCCACATTGCTGGCTACCCCACGCCGCTGCGGACCATGCCGCGATGCCCCGCAGCCGCCATCACCGTGAGCGCGTGCTGCTCATCAGAGCCGGCCCGTCGGCCGCCCGGAGCCACCCTGCCGGCACCGCAGGGCCACCGCCTCACCTCCACGCCGCGCCCCTCAGCCACGCGTGAGCACGCCATGCCCGGCCGGCGCCGTAGGGCCGGCGGCTGGTCTCCTCTGTCCGTGCTCTGCTCTTGGGAAGAGTAGTAAAGGAGAGAAGGGTAAGAGTCCAACAAGAAGTTATACGGGGTCCTTTTTGCTAAGTACATGACTCAAGTAAATAGTACCAATGTCCTGCGGGGTAAATTTGAGATAGTCCAGGGCCATTTCAGTGAAGTTCTTGTCGACGATTTGTGCTCTTGGCGCGCCCTTTTCTGTAGCGTGGGCCATCCGCTTTGGTTCTTTGGGGCTGCGGTCTTCTTGTTCTTTGGGCGCATCGTGCGCCATGGGCACGTCGTGCCCGTGCACTGAGTCGCCATTCCTTGCAGCTTGTATTGTGTGCTCAATGACGCGCACTTGTGTGGGCCAGTTTGGTGGCCGTTGCCTTTTTATTTTCTAAAAGCATGTGTTAATTTAGTCTTGGAAATAAACTGGTAAAATTCGTAGTAAATCATAGAAAAATCGTAAAAATACCAAACCAGTTTTACTAGTCTCCTAAAATCATGACCTACCTGCTAATATAATTTGTTCACATAGTGGGATAATATTCTTAGGAGCTACATAATTAAATTGGGATACCTGATATTGTAAAATATAAACTTATATGAAGTGTTGTGATAAATTGGTAATAGTATTGGGTCTGAAATCTTTACAGTAGGTTCCTAGCAATATTAGCTGCTCACTGTAATTTTTATAGCTCCAAAATAATTAGTTGCTAAATAGGTAATGATGTCCTAATGTGAATAAACATTAACGATATGATAAAATAAAGAAACCACTTGGGTTTGTATAGCTGAAATACTATTTGGGAAATAATGTCTTATCCGACAACGGGAATATGTAGCCAAGTGCGGTCGTCGTTAGAACTAGCTCGTTAACTTGAGAGGCGTAAAGCGTATTTATATGAGTCACGATTGCAGTCAATTAATTATATCTTTGCATGGCATTACATTGCATATCATAATAGGGACGTCGGTGGATCACGGAGTCATCGGGAGTTGCTGGAGAAATGGTGCTTGTGGAGATCATGTCGCCATGATGGAAAGCTAACTTGTGATTATATTTTACCCAAGCAAGCCCCGGTGCATAACCCCTACTTTTCTGCAGTTTAAATTATATTTGTGCATTAAGTTCTCAGGAGTTGATTGAAAACCCACTTGCATATACATATCTTTATCCTATGAGTCTTACTAGTATGACAGGATCATGTAGATTGCTATGCTACAGGACTCCGGTAGAAGTCGAGTGTTTGCCTGTCACTCGCGAGATATAGGAAATATGTTACTGTATTATTATCACTTGAAAAATATAAATGGTGGAAAGGAAAAATGGTGACTGGGCAGGGATATGGTTTGGGCATGGGTGGGTGTAAAGAGGTTGTGTCACCGTGGACACGGGGCATGGCTTGGTTACACTGTTTTCCCTGTCTGGTCGGTTAAGGACCGATCGTTGCATATGACTCTAGGCAGGTCACAGACTTATTATCTTGAGCATATACTTGTGTATGGGCGCTTGAAAGACTTGTTGCTCTCTTGTCGCGGATCTGGCTCTTTCCGGACTGACTGTCAAGGTTTCTTTTTGGTGGAGGAGGTCCTTGCACCGCACTGAATCTGGGACTCAGGGGCGGGGGCTTGGTGTCCTTGTTTGGACGGGGACCTGGACACCTGGGACAGAAGAGTGATAGGTTGGTCCTGCTTGTGCCTGGGGTACAAGCGGGGCGTATGTTTTCACGATACCCAGCTGGGGGCATTGATTCGCGAATCGTCGGGCGATCCGGTACGACTTGTCTACGGTTTAGCATCGTAGTAAGAACTGAAGATGAAAGATGGAAGTTGGAAAAAGGAAATCTGATTGCTTACCACCTGCTTGAAAGTAGCTCAGGTGCTTACATAGAATGGTTAGTTAATGAACCAATGAGGCTATTAATAAAAATCAAATATAAGGACGCACGCTTAGTAATGCTTCCTGCAAATGCAACCCACAAGCCAGATAGCCTTGCATATCCTTGGAGTCTTTTCTTTTCTCCTATTGGGTAAGTCTTGCTGAGTACAATTGAGTACTCAGGGTTTTATTCCCTCTGTTGCAGGTGACAGGTGGAGGCTAAAGCTGACCTTTGTGTGTGGATTCCTCCTGGTGGGCTCAGAGAGGATTTCCTTTACGCTGCGATCGTAGTCTTTATTTACAAGTCTCACCAAATGTTTTTATAAATGAAAGCTTTATAATCTGTTGTCATAGCTTGTATACCAATGCTTCATCATGCCATGGATATCTATTTATTTTCGCTGTAGTTTTGATCACATGTTTATATTCTGCTGTTCAATTAAATTATTTATAACTCTAATAAAATGATTTCATTCCGCTGTTATGTTAATAATTATTATACTCTGATGTTGTACTAAAAGTGTTGTAAGAAATGGTTCAGAATGATGTAAGTTTTATTCTCTCATTTGTGATCCTGATGGCAAAAATATGGATTTTCGGGTTCTCCCCTAGGGTGTGCCCGACGGAACCGAGTAATTTAGTGTTCTCACTCGAGTGCTTAGTGTCTGATGGAAGACGAGCACTCCGGTGAAGCATTAGATTAGGGGGTTCTGCCTCAACCCGTTATCTGTGAAGCCGCGCGCCTCCTCTCACACTCACTCACTCGCTATCTCCCTCTCCACTGCCTTCTCTCACGCTCGCCGTGGAGAACCGAGCGTCACTGAGCAACCGAGCAGCTCCGCTGTCACCTAGCGCCTGCTCCACCACGCCATTACCACCTCTTGCTAGCCAACAGTTGTGTCGCATTCCCCTCTACCTCCTCGACGTGGTTGCAGCGCCAGACGAGCTACGGTGAGGGCGAAATCGCCGTTTTCGTCCTCGCCGGAGATCTCGGTTTCCATGGCCGCCTCCACGGCGAGCTCATCGCTGCTTCGCTCACATGTGCATTGCTTTTGATTCCTCGCGTTAGAGCTTGGTCAGAGTGTAGACTAGCTAGTGGCATGACCTCACCGCGAATGGATGCCTCGCCGACACGGAACATGACGCACAGCGCCATCGTGCTCTCATCGCCGCACCATCGCGCATGTGGACACCCTCATCGGTGCTTCCACCCAAACCCTAGATAGGCTAGATAGGTTCGAGTCGTCACCATGGTGCTCGTGCGCTCCTCGCCTAGCCTTGCCGTGGCCGGAGACGGCCAGCGTACCGCAGCGTAGCACCGCCGTGCCGCCATGGCCGGCGACGAGGTGGCTCCAGTGCGTCTGCGCCTCCATTACCTATGTCAGACTGTCAGTCAATGCGGCTTGGCGAGTAGGTCATGTTGGTGTGGTTGGTTTCGCCGAAGATCTCGCCGTCGGCGAGATAACGCTGGCCGGCCACCGTGCTCTGTTTTCGGGTCACCGACCGGTGGACCCCGCTGACCCGTGGGACCCCTCTGTCAGCGACTGCTATTTAGGGTTGTTGTTATTTCTTTTATAGATTTTTGTACTAACTTTGAAAAATTATAAGTGGAGTTCTAGATGTCTACTTTTGGTGAACCAAAAATTTTTGGGTTCCTCTTGAAGTGTAGTATTTTATAAAAAATGAGATGTACAGTTTCTAGTATTTTTGTTGGTGAATAAAATATAACTAGATAAGTGCTTTTTGAATGTTTATAATTTTGTAAAATGTGTAACTTGAGCTAGGGACGTGATAAAATTGTGATTCTATTTTTTCTAGTCTTGTGTTGACATGATCTAGCTAGGAAAAATATTAAGCTTGCATTAAACTTGATTAAAATATGATCTTTCTATTTATCTATTAATAAATGACATTTTCTGAGGAAAATTATAGGGATAAAAATAAGTAACATATTGCTACGCAAATTTTTATACAGTATTATGGCACTAGTAGGAAGCTAAGAAAAATATATAATATGTTGTTTCACACTTTTCTATATTGTTAACTATTTTTGCTAAAATAACCCTTGCTAGCTTGTCATTTTTGTGGAGGATGTTGTACCTGTCCAAATGGTTTGAAATTTTTACAGTAGTCTATTGGGAGTACTCGGAAGCTACTGTGATTTTATGAGAATTTATTGTGCGTATTTGGTATATGTTTGTTATTTCCCCTAATTATCTAATTAAATTAATAAAGACATTTAAATAAATAGATTGTGCTTGACCATGATGTTTTCTGTGGTGCTTGTGATGCATATGAACTGTTGATGGTGATAGTGAGACTTAGAAGCAATTAGTGATATGCAACTGATTAATTATGGCTTTATAATTCAAATAAATGGTTGTATGTATAGTTTCAGTTACGTGGATGATTTTATGTTGATAATGGCCCTTTTCTATAAAACTTGTTAATAATAAAGTTGTAGATAACTTACTAATCTACCTTGTATTAAAATTTTATGGTCATAGGCCTTAGGGTTTAAGGGTTTTAACTGTTAGAAGTTTGTTGTCCTAATTGTTTACTTTCTAGACAGATTTGTTTGACCTAGATAACTATTGAATCACCTTAAGGGTATTAAAAGAAAGTTGTAGACAATTTTATAAGATTTCCATAATGTCCACAACGATATAATTTCGATGTATATAACTCTAGTTATGGTTAAAAGAAGTAGCTGTTGTTTTGTAGTTCGATAAATGAATTGCAGAAGTGTTTGCTTAAGTAATAAAGAAGAGATATGCACCTACTCAGTAGGATAGGATGCGCTTGTTATTACTTTAACACCATGCTGTTGAAAATACTTATGAGGATGTATTCATCATGTTTTAGCATATTATACATGTCATCATACATGCATTCGCGATATCTTATTCCATGATCATGCATATAGGATCGACCGAGGAGATAATGTTGCTGGAATTCAACGAAGAAGAGGAAGGGGATTAGTAGGAGACTCCTCAAGCCGCAGCTTCAGGAGAAGAGGAGCAAACTCCAGAAGAGTTTCCTAAGTGCCCTGATCACCGACCCACCTCTTTCCTCAAAGGCAAGCCCCGGAGCATTCTAAGTCTCCCATTGTTTTACAAAATACTACTTGAGTCCTTTATGATTGATGTATTAGGTTATAAGAGTTGATTGAAAACACTTGATGTATGGAACTACCTTGTCCAGATATATATACACCTTTAACCCTATGTAGGTCTAGATCGAATATATGCTTAGCCATGCTTAGACTGGTAGAAGTCGGGTGATTTACTGTCACATGCGAGATAAAGGTGGATACCGAAGCACGGTTGGCTATATTTGCTATCGTGAAAAAGAATCATAGGGTAATGTAAATGGAGGCCGAGCGGAGTCTATGTGTAGGTTGACTCATGTGATTCTGTCTGTGCCAATTAAGGACCTTACCATTGTTGGCGATTCTGACAAGATTGAACGCATACCTATCACTTAGCTGGTCGGATAACTCGTTCCAACCGCGAAGCCAAGTAGCTCAACTCAGGCCAGGCCCCGTTCTATAAAAGTGCGCACTCTGGATGGTAGTAAGGATGTGCGGGGAGCCAGCCTTGAGTCCAAGGGCAGGGTTGTCCTGATCGTCCTGACAGCTGGTTGTCCCTGATTGTGCGGCGCTGGTCGAATCCGTGAAATGTGTACCTGAGTTGTACCAAAGGTGACCGTTGATCTGGTCTGCCTGGGTTTGTGTTAGGAATAAATTTCTAGCTGGTTGAAATTGATTTGAATCGTCGTCTCTCCCAGATAGTAAGAAACTTGGCTAGTCCCAACATCGTAGTAATTGTATTATGGAATGTGATGGTTCAGATAAACATGGAAATACTACACCGGCTATGGTTGCTATTGTATGTTATCAAATGATACACCACATGTTTGGCATAGGATAGTCGCTAATCTAGAGATGAGTAGCTATAATTAACTTGATGACCAAAGTACAATTGTATAACTGAGTTAATCGCTTTTTATGCAAAACGTTGTCAAGCTACCACCAATTATAAAGCTCTGCATAATCCTTGGAGTCAATTTATTTCTGGTTTATGATGGGTAAGTCTAGCTGAGTACCTTCTTATACTCAGGGTTTTATTCCCATTATTGCAGATGGTACCGTCTATCACAGCTATTGCAAGAACTGCTTCTATCCCATCGTGGATGAGGAGTGAGCCTTGGGCAGGCATCTTTAATAGTCCCTCTATTATGCTTTTGTGGATTATGATCATGAGTTGGCACTGTAATTGAACTATGTTGACAAATACTAGTTTCAAACTTACTTTGCTTTCGCTACTATCTATCGAACTTGATTTGTAATAACTCTATTTCATACTCTGATGAATGAACTATATCTATGAACTTTATGTAACATGTGACATGTATGTTGAATTATGTACGATCTTGGTTGTATGTGGATCGTTTATTGAGACCCATCGTGGTACTCGACGGACTACCAGGTTTATATGGGCTCAAGTATGATAGTGCGACCGCTTGCGGGCTGCCATTGTACTTGTGCTCTTATAAATTGGTTGGTTCTATGACAGCTAGCATCAGAGCAAGGTTCAACATTAATTGCCACATGTGTATTTAAAGCAAAGGTTTTTGTTTTCCAAAACTAGTTTTTAGCAACTAATAGCTATATAAATAGGTATTTGAAACCTATAATTGAAATCTAAAGTGTGTCAGTGATCACTTTCTTTATGCCCAGTTAAGGACTCTTAGGTGGCTATTTAAGTACTAACATGAGGGGTTTTACTTTCGTTGTCCATACGGCGTGCTATTGTTTGGATGCCATTCACTTGAGTGGTAATGTATGGATCAAATGCCTCTACGCCAAGGTAAGAAGGTAAGTTGATGAGTGGCATGACCCCAAGATATGAGCGTGCGGTCGGGGAGAGCTAGCTTTGGTACGACTATGTATGCATGCTTGCATGTGTATATGATGAGTATTTAATTATGGGTAATAAATTGTCATCGAGTAGCTTTGATACGGAAGTATATGTATGGGTATACATACATGGAAGTATTTAGATTACTACTTAGAGCCCAGATTTACATTCTGCATATATAATTGTGGGGTTGGGCTGAAATGAAATTCTTGTGCAGGTACACTAACAGTGAAATGTATAGCCCGACTAGCTACGCCAGATTTATGGAAGTATATGTATGTATGCCACCATGTATGTCATTAGAAATAATTTTTCCTAAGTTTGTAAGGACGTACGGAACGTGCATGCATCATGATAAATCATTATTTAATACTTGCATTGTTCCTCCCCTTATAGATCTCTTACTCGGTTATGTAACTCTTATCCATTATGACTTTGTCTCACGAGAGTTGCATATGTTGTTGGTACAGATGGCAACACCGGCTGGAAATGAGAGTTTCCTGTTGATGTTTGGAACTCCTGCTCTGATTTGGAGAGTCTTGCACTATGCGGGGTATTATGAACCTCCCCTCTATCACTGGAATGAAGTATACCTGGAGGGACAGCCATGGTATGAAGTGCGGCTAACCATACCAGCTCGTACTCAAGCACCCTTCTGGCAGGAATGGAAGACAAAATCTGAAGGGAGAACTCCTTGGGAGGCTGCCCAAGTAGTAGCCTTCGAGGTACTGAGTTAGATCTATTAGTAGCATGGGGATGAGCTTACTGGCAGTGTTGCTGGTATTTTTCCTTGGGTGGATCCATCCACAGCAGTGTGGGCACAGCGCAACCACAATGCGTTGATCCAAGATCGGGATGAGCGGGCAGACAGTTCTAGTCCTGCTATGAGTGCCATGTTTGTAGTAATGAAGATGTTCTACACTCGTCTGGACACCAGGGATTTCTGGCAGGAGTCCTATACCACTTGCATGGATAAGCTCATGAGGGCCAAAGCCGCACAACGTAAGCTCAAGAAGCGTGTGTGCAAGCACAAAAAGGCAACAAGTGAGGCTCGATGGGAAACTGATCAAGCATATGTAGCTTTGGGAAATCTCCACACCCAAATGGAGCAAGTCAATCAGCAAAGAGCTGCCACCCAAGAGGCAAGAGCAGATGATCAAGCAATGTTAGCAGGACTACGAGAGCAGCTGGAGGCCGCCCGTGCCGAGGCGTTCATAGCTACACGCCAGCGGATCCTAGCGAACAACCATGCAGCTTTAGCAGAAGTAGAAATAGACAGGACCCACGCCATGACCGTCTAGCAGGACCGGGTTGAGATGGACTTGCGCCAGCAGCTTGCATAGACCCAACATGTAGTAATGGATCTTCAACATGAGGTGCATTATCTGAACAACCAACTGCACTCGATCCTTGATGAGGAAGACAAAGATCTAGAGATGTTAGTTGAAGATGATGACTGGGACGAGGAAGAAGTGGAGCCAGAAAATGAGGATGATCCTATCTCTGATCTCGACAGCGATCATAATGAAGTTTAGATTCGCCTAGGGACTAGTTAAAACACTAGATGTATCCCCACTATTATGTAATGGACTTGTAGTTGAAGTTGGTAATTTCGGTTGGACTTTCATGTAATATTGGTACTTGCATGTTATTTTGCATTGGGTTGAACGTAAATGAAATTCCAGTTTCGTCTTACTGGTGATTATGACTTGTATGTTAACGCGTTGCGAGCCCGATAAGTGGTCAAATTGGTGACATCATGTTGCGAGAATGAATTATTATGCCTCTATTTTATTGTATAAATTTAAGATTCTCTCCAGTAATTTCAGTTTGGCATGATTATATAATTCATCTACAATCTCTTGACATCATCTAATAATCGCTTATTGTTGCAACTTTGCAGATGACTCGCACTCGTGCTGGAGCAGGCAGCAACCAAGAGGGCAATGACAGTGACTTACCACCACCGCCACCACCATCTGCTAATGAGTTCTTTGCACAATTCTTGGGAAGTCAGAGGACTATGGAGGAAACCCTGCACCTCATTGCGCAGAACATGGCTCGCACCCGCCAGCAGCAAGCCTGAGCCGAATTAGTACAACACTTTCAAGGATTTCTTGGACACCAAGCCTCCTATCTTCAAGGTGGCCGAAGAACCGCTCCAGGCGGATGAATGGTTCAACACTATTAAGCAAAAGTTCCGTCTACTAAGGGTCACAGAACATCAGAAGGCAGAATATGCGTCCCATCAACTGTAGGGACCGGCCGGGATATGGTGGACCCATTTCCTGTCCTCTCTACCTGCCAATGCATATGTCACATGGGAGCAATTCAAGCTAGCCTTTAGGGGACATCACATTCCCCCAGGGCTGATGAGCATGAAGGCAGCTGAGTTCATGCGGCTCACACAAGGGACCAAGACCCTTACTGAATACATGCATGCTTTCAACAATCTATCCTATTATGCCCCAGGTTTTGTTGACACTGAAGAAAAGAAGATCAAAAGCTTCAAGAGAGGCCTTGGCACTAAGTTGATGAAAACTATTGCCAACTCAAGGTGCACCACCTACAATGAGTTCATCAGTGATGCATTGACTCAGGAGAACCACAACAATCTACATGCAGCAGCAAAGGGCCGCAAGAGGGCAGCTGAGATAGGTGCCTCAGGGTCTTCTCAGTCTAGAGCTCCAGTGTCAGCTAGGTCACAGTTTCGACCACCAGCGCCCAAGTTCAAGCCTCCTCCACCAAAAGCTCAGACCAACTGACCTCAGAAAGCATTTCTAAGGCGTTCACCATTGCCTTACCCAAGGGGAATGGAGGGCAAGGAATCTCCATAGGACCCAAGAGCAATCAAGCATGCTTCAACTGTAATCAGTTGGGCCATTGGTCCAAAGAGTGCCCCCATCCTAAGAAGAACAACAATCAGAACCAAGGAAATCAGAGGCAGGTGAATCCTAAGGCACATCCTGGATACATGCACTACACTGCTGTTGAAGAGGTTCCCGCAGGAGAGGTTGTCACCGCTGGTATGTTCCTTGTTAACAAACATCCCACCATTGTTTTATTTGATTCAGGAGCTTCTCATTCATTTATGAGCCAATCATTTGCATCTAGATATGATCAGAAAGTAATTGAGGTAAGCAAGGGTGGTTATAGTATAAGTTCAGCTGGGGCTACTATCTCTACAAATAAGATGGTTAGAGATGTGCTCATCTCTATACAAGAGAAGGAGTATATGATGGATCTGATAGTATTGCTCGGATTATCTATAGATGTGATCTTAGGCATGAAATGGATGAACGATCATGGGGTTCTCATTGACACTAGCACTCATACTACTATGTTGAGAGAACCAAAGGGAGGTAATACTTTCCTAGTCCCACTTTCCCAAAATTTTGAACTCCAACACTTGGCTTGTGCTATCCAAGCCACTACCCTGTGTGATATCCCAGTAGTTTGTGAGTTTCCTGATGTATTCCCAGATGAGTTACCAGGTTTACCACCTGATAGAGATGTGGAATTTAAGATTGAGTTAGTGCTAGGTACGGCACCTATCTCAAGAAGACCCTATAGGATGCCATCAAATGAGCTAGCTGAACTTAAAATTCAATTACAAGAATTGTTAGACAAAGGTCTCATTCAACCTAGTTCGTCTCCATGGGGATGTCCAGCATTGTTTGTAAAGAAGAAGGACAAGTCCTTGAGAATGTGTGTGGATTATAGGCCACTTAATGCTGTGACCATTAAAAACAAGTATCCATTGCCTCATATCGATATCTTATTCGATCAGTTGGCAAAAGCAAAGGCATTCTCCAAGATTAACTTGAGGTCAGGCTATCATCAGATAAAGATCAGGCCAGAGGATATACCAAAAACCGCTTTCTCCAGTAGGTACAACATGTATGAGTATTTAGTCATGTCTTTCAGGCCGATGAATGCTCCTGCCTACTTTATGTACTTGATGAATTCGGTATTCATGCCCGAGCTTGACAAGTTCGTGGTTGTGTTTATCGATGATATCTTGATTTATTCAGAGAATGAGAAAGATCAGGCAGAGCATCTGAGAATTGTGCTGTCCAGATTGAGGGAACATAAGTTATATGCTAAGTTTGGCAAATGTGAATTTTGGTTGAGCAAAGTACCGTTCTTGGGTCACATCTTATCGAGAGATGGAATTTCCATAGACCTATCTAAAGTACAAGAGGTCATGGATTGGAAGGCCCCGACTTCGGTTCATGAAGTTCGGAGTTTTCTAGGGTTAGCAGGTTACCATCGTTGTTTCATTCCGGATTTCTTCAAGATAGCTAAACCCATGACTAGACTCCTTCAGAAAGATGAAAAGTTTAGATGGACACCAGAGTGTGCAGCAGCTTTTCACACCCTAAGGACTCTGTTAACTACAGCTCCTATTTTAGCACAACCTGATATTAAAAAGCCTTTCGATGTGTTCTGTGATGCATCGGGTATAGGTTTGGGGTGTGTGCTCATGCAAGAAGGAAGAGTGATTGCCTATGCTTCTCGACAGTTGAGGAAACATGAAGCCAATTACCCTATGCATGATTTAGAGCTTGCAACAGTTGTTCGTGCAATAAATATATGGAGACATTATTTGTTGGGCAATGTATGTCATATATACTGACCATAAAAGTCTGAAATATATCTTCACTCAACCTGAGCTGAACATGAGACAGCGAAGATGGTTAGAGTTGATCAAGGACTACAATTTAGAAGTGCACTACCATCCCAAAAAAGCTAATGTTGTAGCAGATGCACTTAGTCGGAAATCTCATTGCAACACTTTGGAAGCATTGTTGGAGGATGGATTTAATTTGTTACATCCTGTTGTGCTGCACAATATCACTATCAGTTGTGCACTTGAGGGCAAAATCATAAAACTACAGAAGACAGATGTAGGTATATTTCACATTAAGAGAAAGATGCAAGAACAAGAAACCAAGCATTTAGATTAGATGAAAGAGGTGTGATGTGGTTTGAGGGCCGACTTGTGGTACCAAAAGACCGTGAGCTTAGAAATTAAATTTTAGATGAAGCACATTCATCCAAGTTGTCTATCCATTTGGGTAGTAGCAAAATATAACAAGATTTGAAAACCCATTTTTGGTGGACCAAGATGAAGAAGGAAATTGCCGCCTATGTCGCTAGGTGTGATAATTACAGTAGAGTAAAGGTTGTTCATTTGAAATCTGCCGGATTACTTCAGCCATTGCCTATTCTAGGGTGGAAATGGGAAGAAATAAGTATGGACTTTATTACAGGCCTTTCGCTGACACAACAAGGTCACGATTCCATATGGGTCATTGTAGATCGTCTCACCAAGTCAGCACATTTTATACCAGTGAACACAAGGTATCACGTGAGGAGGTACGCTGAGTTGTACATTTCTCTGATCGTGAGACTACATGAAATACCCAGGACTATAATCTCAGATCGAGGACCGTAGTTTATAGCTTGTTTCTAGGAACACTTGCACCAAGCTTTGGGGACTAAACTAATCAGAAGCTCAGCATACCATCCATAAACTTCCGGATATACTGAGCGAGTGAACAAGATCTTAGAAGATTTGCTGAGAGCTTGTGTTATATCTTCCAAGGGTTCGTGGGAGAAATGGCTACCTTTAGCCGAGTTCTCCTACAACAACAATTATCAAGCAAGCATCAAGATGGCTCCATTTGAAGCCTTGTACGGTAAAAAATGTAGAACTCCGTTGAATTGGATTGAGCCCAGTGAAAGAAGATACTTTGGCATTGACTTTGTCACCGAAGCTGGAGAGCAGGTGTGCATTATCCAACAGCATATGAAAGCAGCTCAGTCAAGACAAAAGAGTTATGCTGATAAAAGAAGAAGACCACTGACTTTTGAAGTGGGAGATTATGTATACTTGAAAGTGTCACCCATGAAAGGAGTACAGAGATTTGGAGTGAAAAGAAAGCTTGTGCCTAAATATGTAGGGCCATACAAGATTACTGAACGAAAAGGGAAGGTTGCTTATAAGTTACAACTTTCTCCAGAGATGAGTGCAATATTCGATGTCTTCCATGTTTCTTAGTTGAAGAGATGTCTTCGCATACCTGAGGAAGCCATCGCACCCACCCACATTGAGCTCCAATCAGATTTGACCTATGAAGAGAAACCAATCCGAGTGTTAGAAGTGATGGAAAGAGTAACATGGAGTAAGGTCATTAAGTTCTATAAGGTGGTGTAGAATAACCACAGTGAATAAGATGCCATGTGGGAACGGGAGGATTACTTACGTGAAGTTTATCCCACCTTTTTCAAAGAATGGTAGGTCTTGCAAATCTCAAGACGAGATTTCTGTAAGGGGGAGGGGCTGTAACACCCTAGGTGTTAGGCTTGCATAATTTGACCTACATTGCATGAGCATAATCATCAAGCATTCATATATAAGCTTTTACATATGAAACATACAACTGGAACATGTGAAACATGCCTTGTTATTTCATGTTTCCTTATGTGTATGCTTATGATCATGTGTGAATAAGTGTAAGTGGTTGATGTTGGTCACTAAAGAACCTTAGCTACACTTAGGATGACTAATGGAACAATGTTCATGTAGATCACTTTATCTAATTGAGCTCCTAAGTGATGATATGCTTGTTGACCTGGGAAGTAGTATATGTAACCAATGTATGAAATGCTTGTGTGACTTTAGGAATAACTTAAACATGTTTAGAATGTCACTATGAACAACTTTGGTATTCATGACTAGGGCTAGTTTGGTCTCTAAGTCATAGTTCTAGTGTAAGCCATCATTTGAAAGTAGTATGTTTGACCTAGGTTGAACTATATCATAGAGCCTTTGCATGGATGTGTACACTAAAGCAAAGTTGTAGTATTTGAGTAGAGAAACAACTTTTATTTTTGGGTCATAGGCTAGTTAAGCTCCTAACATGCTTGAATTTGGCTCACAAGAATCGGCATTTCACTGTTTTTAGCACTTAGGAAATTTTGCTAAGTCATTTGAAGTGACAGTGTCGAGGCAACCGACTTTGTGATGATCTAACTCCCTAACCGTTGAGAATTAGACTTTGATTTCTTAAGCAATCTTGTAGCTGGTACATAGCTCTATAAATCTTGTTTTAACAATGTACACTAATTCACCACCGTTTAGGAGATTGAATGGCTTGAAAACTCGCTGTCAGGCTCACCATCGGGCGCTGATGAACGACGCGTCGCGTGCTGAGGTGGCCGATAGCGGGCAGAGACAGGCCGCCACGTGGCCACCACTGGCCGACGATGGGCCCTCACCACAGCGCACTGGCGTCCGTTATTTGCGAAGCCGCGCGCCTCCTCTTGCACTCACACGCTCACTATCTCCCTCTCCACTGCCTTCTCTCACGCTCATCGCCGTGCAACCGAGCAGCTCCGCTGTCGCCTAGCACCCGCTCCACCGTGCCATTACCACCTCTAGCTAGCCAACAGTTGCACCACATTCCCCTCTACCTCCTCGATGTGGTTGCAGCGCCAGACGAGCTACCGTGAGGGCAAAATTGCCGTTTCTATCCTCACCGGAGATCTTGGCTTCCATGGCCGCCTCCACGGCGAGCTCGCCGCTGCTTGGCTCGCATGTGCATTGCTTTTGATTCCTCGCGTTAGAGCTTGGTCAGATTGTAGACTAGCTAGTGGCATGACCTCACCCTGAATGGATGCCTTGCTGGCGCGGAACATGACACGTAGCGCTGTCACGCTCTCACTGCCGCACCACCGCGCATGTGGACACCCTCGCCAGTGCTTCCACCCGAACCCTAGATAGGCTAGATAGGTTCGAGTCGTCACCATGGTGCTCGTGCGCTCCTCGCCTAGCCTTGCCGTGGCTGGAGACGGCCGGCGTACCGCAGCGCAGTGCCACCGTGCCGCCATGGTCGACGACGACGTGGCTCCTGTGCGTCCGCGCCTCCATTACCTATGTCAGTCGATGCGACTTGGCGAGTAGGTCACGTTGGTGTGGTTGGTTTCGTCGAAGATCTCACCGTCAACGAGATAACGCCAGCTAGCCACCGTGCTCTATTTTTGGGTCACTGACCGGTGGACCCTGCTGACCCGTGGGTCCCCTCTGTCAGCGACTGCTATTTAGGGTTTATGTTATTTCTTTTACAGATATTTGTACTAACTTTGAAAAATCATAAGTGGAGTTCTAGATGTCCAATTTTGGTGAACCAAATTTAGTTGGGTTCCTCTTGAAGTGAAGTATTTTATAAAAATATGATATGTACAGTTTCTAGTATTTTTGTTTTGAATAAAATATAGCTAGATAAGTGCTTTTTGAATGTTTATAATTTTGTAAAATGTGTAACTTGAGCTAGCGATGTAATAAAATTGTGATTCCAATTTTGCTAATCTTGTGTTGACATGCTCTCACTAGAAAAAATATTAAGCTTGCAGTAAACTTGATTAAAATATGATCTTTATATTTATCTATTAATAAATGGCATTTTCTGAGGCAAATTATAGGGATAAAAATAAGTAACATATTGCTATACAAATTTTTGTACAGTATTATGGCACTAGTAGGAAGCTAAGAAAAATATATAATCTATTGTTTGACACATTTCTATAGGGTTAACTATTTTCGCTAAAATAACCGTTGCTAGCTTGTCATTTTTGTGGAGGATGTTGTACCTATCCAAATGGTTTGAATTTTTCACAATAGTCTATTAGGAGCACTCGAAAGCTACTGTAATTTTATGAGAATTTATTGTGCACATTTGATATAGTTTGTTATTTTCCCTAATTATCTAATTAAATTAATAAAGGCATTTAAATAAATAAATTGTGCTTGACCATAATGTTTTCTGTGGTGCTTGTGATGCATATGAACTGTTGATAGTAATAGTGAGACTTAGAACCAATTAGTGATATGCAACTAATTAATTATGTCTTTATAATTCAAATAAATGGTTGTATGTATAGTTTCAGTTATACGGATGATTTCATGTTGATAATGGCGTTTTTTGTAAAACTTGTTAATAACAAAGTTGTAGATAACTTACTAATCTACCTTGTGTTAAAATTTCATGGTCATAGGCCTTAGGGTTTAAGGGTTTTAGCTGTTAGAAGTTTGTTGTCCTAATTGTTTACTTTCTGGACAAGTTTATTTGACTGAATTGTTTGACCTAGATAACTATTGAATCACCTTAAGGGTATTAAAAGGAAGTTGAAGAAAATTTTATAGGATTTCCAGAATGTCCATAACCATATAATTTCGATGTATATAACTCCAGTTATGGTTAAAACAAGTAGCTATTGTTTTGTAGTTCGATAAATGAATTGCAGAAGTGTTTGCTTAAGTAATAAAGAAGAGATATGCACCTACTCAGTAGGAGAGGAAGGCTTGTTATTACTTTAACACCATGCTATTGAAAATACTAACGAGGATGTATTCATCATGTTTTAGCATATTTTACATGTCATCATACATGCATTCGTGATATCTTATTCCATGATCATGCATATATGATCGACCGAGGAGATAACGTTGCTGGAATTCAACGAAGAAGAGGAAGGGGATCAGCAGGAGACTCCTCAAGCCATAGCTCTAGGAGAAGAGGAGCAAACTCTAGAAGAGCTTCCTAAGTGCCCTAATCACTGACCCACCTCTTTCCTCAAAGGCAAGCCCCAGAGCATTCTAAGTCTCCCATTGTTTTACAAAATACTACTTGAGTCCTTTATGATTGATGCATTAGGTTGTAAGAGTTGATTGGAAACACTTGATGCATGGAACTACCTTGTCCAAATATATATACACCTTTAACCCTATGTAGGTCCAGGATTGAATATATGCTTAGCCATGCTTAGACCAGTAGAAGTCGGGTGATTTCCTGTCACCTGCGAGATATAGGTGGATCCCGAAGCACGGTTGGCTATATTTGCTATCGTGGAAAAGAACCATGGGGTAATGTGAACGGTGGCCGGGCGGAGTCTATGTGTAGGTTGACTCATGTGATTCCATCTGTGCCAATTAAGGACCGTACCATTGTTGGCGATTCTGACAAGATTGAACACATGCCTATCACTTAGCTGACCGGATAACTCGTTCTGACTGCGAAGCCAAGTAGCTCAACTCAGGCCAGGCCCCGTTCTGTAAAAGTGCGCACTCTAGATGGTAGTAAGGATGTGCGGGGAGCTAGCCTTGAGTCCAAGGGTAGGGTTGTCCTGATCGTCCTGGCAGCTGGTTGTCCCTGATTGTGCGGCGCTGATCGAACCCGTGAAATGTGTACCTGAGTTGTACCAAAGGTGACCTAAGGTGACTGTTGATCTGGTCTGCCTGGGTTTGTGTTAGGAATAAATTCCCAGCTAGTTGAAATCAATTTGAATCGTCGTCTCTCCTGGATAGTGAGAAACTTGGCTAGTCCCAACATTGTAGTAATTGTATTATGGAATGTGATGGTTCAGATAAACATGGAATTACTACACCGGCTATGGTTACTATTGTATGTTATCAAATGATACACCACATGTTTGGCACAGGATAGTCGCTAATCTAGAGATGAGTAGCTATAATTAACTTGATGACCAAAGTACAATTGTATAACTGAGTTAATCGCTTTTTGTGCAAAACATTGTCAAGCTACCACCAATTATAAAGCCTTGCATAATCCTTGGAGTCAATTTATTTCTAGTTTATGATAGGTAAGTCTAGCTGAGTACCTTCTTGTACTCAGGGTTTTATTCCCATTATTGCAGATGGTACCGTCTATCATGGCTATTGCAAGAACTGCTTCTATCCCACCGTGGATGAGGAGTGAGCCTTGGGCAGGCATCTTTAATAGTCCCTCTGTTATGCTTTTGTGGATTGTGATCATGAGTTGGCACTGTAATTGAACTATGTTGACAAATACTAGTTTTGAACTTACTTTGCTTCTGCTATTATCTATCGAACTTGGTTTGTAATAACTCTATTTCATACTCTGATAAATGAACTGTATCTATGAACTTTATGTAACATGTAACATGTATGTTGAATCATGTATGATCTTGGTTGTGTGTGGATCGTTTATCGAGACCCGTCGTGGTACTCGACGGACTACCGGGTTTATATGGGCTCAAGTATGATAGTGCGACCGCTTGCGGGCTGTCATTGTACTTGTGCTCTTATAAATTGGTCGGTTCTGCGATAGCTGCCCGGTGAGGAGGACGTGCCATCGCCGCCTGATGGCTACGTCGTCTCATTCGCGCGCTTCCATGAGCGCGGGCTTGCCACCCCCGCCCATAGATTCCTTCGAGGATTGCTATTCTATTACAATATAGAGCTGTAGGACCTCAACCCCAATGGGATCCAACACATGGGGACGTTCATCGCCCTATGTGAGGGATTCCTAGGGATTAGCCCCCACTTTGATCTGTGGCAGGACTTCTTTGCCGTCACCCTCCAGAAGAAGAGGGAGAAGAGGCAGGAGCTGAATATGTCGATGGGATGCGCCAACATCTAGCTTCGGAATAACCAGGTCAGTGACTACCCGGCAATGCGGCTGTCGACCTCCAACAAGGGGTGGCATTCGCATTTGTTGTATCTCAAGAATGATGCCACTGCCCCCTTGCCGGAGTTTACCGGGCGCTTAATCGAAGAGGCCCCAGATTCTTGGAGGAAGTGGGGTGTCCCGGAGAAGGACAAGAAGAGGATCTAGGTCCATCTTACTGCCATCCACTTCCTAAAGGAGAAGGGGCTGAAGGGGTCGGGAATCATCGGTGCCTACCATGCGAGGAGGGTGGCGCCACTAATAAGGCGCGCACTTCCCCTGTACGCAATGGTGCCCAGGGCATCATTCGAGGGGACGACGCTTGCCGAGGAGGTGCTCTCCCCTCTGAAGTCGCATAGCGCATCAAGGAGGTGATAGAGCCTTCTCGGGACAGCGCGGGCGCCCCTCTTGATTTTGTGTACCCGGTACCGGGTGAAAGCTCTAGTTTGGTTTTGGTTAATTGATGAAACCCTAAGTGCTAACCTAGTTTATCAAGATGTTTATGAGATAGGTAGCACTACTCCAAGTGATGAAGCAATGACGAAGATCATGACAATGGTGATAGCATGGTGACGATCAAATGCTTGAACTTGGAAAAGAAGAAAGAGAAAAACAAAAGGCTCAAGGCAAAGGTATAAAATATAGGAGCCATTTTGTTTTAGTGATCAAGACACTTAGTGAGTGTGATCACATTTAGGATAGATAGCCGTACTATTAAGAGGAGTGTAACTCGTATCGAAATGCGGTTATCAAAGTGCCACTAGATGCTCTAACTCATTGCATATGCATTTAGGATCTAGTGGAGTGCTAACACCTTTGAAAATATTTGTGAAAATATGCTAACACATGTGCACAAGGTGTTTGCGGGGGTTGAGATGGATTCGGCGCTTTTGGAAAAATGAAATGTCTATTTTCTATTGCATGGGATGCAAAATTCTTGGTGGTTGGCACATTTGAGCAAGGGTGAAGAAGTTAGAGTTGAAATGGAGTTGGTCGAAATGATGTTTGGCGTCGGTCTGTGACCGGACAATGAATCAGTAAGCACCGGACGCCGACCGTCTGCGTCCGGTCAGCAATGACTCGCAACCTGACAAGAGGAAAGGTTGAGCACGGACGCTGGTCGTGCGTCCGGTTAAGGTGGACGGACGCGTCCGGTCGAAGAAAACGCCTCGGGAGCTTCTCGAAACGACCGGAATTTGGGGCTTCAGCGTCCGGCCGATTTTTGACCGGAGCGTCCGTCGACTTTGTAGCCGTTGAAATCGGCGAACATCGTTTGAAGTCTGGTGACGCGTGGCGTCCATCGAATGACCGGACGGCCGAGGGCCGCCAGCGTCGGTCGATATGACCGGAGCGTCCGGTCGGAGCGTGTTTTGCCCAGTGAAGGGGTACAACGGCTCTATTTGATGGGGGCTCTATTTATAGCCCCATGGCCGGCTCAAGGGTTCTCTCTTGCACATTTTCATTGACATAGCAACCTTGTGAGCTTAGCCAAAGCCCTCCCACTCATCTCCATCATTGATCCATCATCATTGTGAGATTGGGAGAGAATCCAAGTGCATTGCTTGAGTGATTGCATCTAGAGGCACTTGGTATTCGTGTTGCGCTGCGGATTTCGCTTGTTTCTCTTGGTGGTTGCCACCACCTAGACGGTTGGAGCAGCGGTGAAGGATCGGCACGAGTTGGTGATTGTTCGTGGCCGCCTTCGGTGATTGTGAGGGGAGTTGTACCTTCCCCGGCGGAGTGCCGAAAGGTAACTCTAGTAAATTGCTCGTGTCATTGAGTTGCCTCACTTGTGGGTCGGTTCTTGCGGTGTCCTATCGTGTGGACGAGGTTTGTGAAACACCTCTTAGCCGCCGAACCACCAAGTGTTGGTCGACTAACAGGGGACTAGCGTGTTGGTTAAAGCACGTGAACCTCGGGAGAAAAATCGGTTGTCTCTTGTCATTTGCATTCTCCCGGTGATTGGCTATATATTCATCGTGTAATTGGTTCACTCCACGACCCGGCGGTATAATCGTCTCACTTACTCATTTACATTTCCGCAAACTAGATATAGCAAGCTCTTTAGTGTAATTAGAATTGAGAGCTTGCCTTGTGCTTTAAACATATCTAGTGGAGCTCTTTAGTGTAGCTTTTGTGAGAGCTCTTAGTGAGTAGTGGTCAAGTAGATTGTGTGCAAATAGATCATTGCAACTAGAATTGTTGGATAGGTGGCTTGCAACCCTTGTAGAGCTAGAGCAAGTTTGCATTTCGCTATTTGTCTTACTAATCAAATTGCTCTAGTTGATTTGTAGTTTTTAAATAGGCTATTCACCCCCCCTCTAGCCATATTAGGACCTTTCACCGGGGCATCCCCCGATGCGGCCGGAACCAGGGTACATTGTCCTTGTAAGTTTTCTCTTCCTCGTGCTTTCTTCTTCAATTGAACTTCTGACCCCTTGATACTGATATTGAGATTGGGGGACCAGCCGAGGGACCTTATCCTCATGGATCTCTTGGCTCTATTGCCGAGGGATCCGTCCATGAGGGCGACGAACCGAGCCAAGGCCGAGCGGCAGAGGAAAGCAAAGGAGGACAAGAGGAAGAAGAAGCAGCAGAAATTGCATGCGCGGGAGCAAGGGGAGGAAACCGATAGTGATAATGACGACAATGAGGTAGTTGATGACACCGAGCGTGATGGCCTGGAGAGGGAGGACATGCTAACAAGCACCCGCTCATCCTTGCAGGGGTTGGGACCTTTCCCGTATCATGGAGGGGAAAGCGCGTCCGTGAGGCCGACGGAGACGCGCCAGACCGTCGGCCCACCCTCAGAACTAGTAGGGGCGGGTGGATCTGCCACTGCCCCCGAGGTGCTAGCGGAGGGGGGGGGGGTGGCCCCACCACTGCACCTTAAGAGCCAGCAGGGGTGGGCGGATCTGCCACCGCACCCAAGGTGCTGATCCATCGCTGCGCCCGAGGTGACGATGGAGGGGGTGGATCCACCACCGTGCCGCAGGACGCAAGGGAAGCGAGTCCGTCTGCCTGGGAGTAGGGGGGCGGGTTTAAAATGGCCCCATCCTGATGAGGTGGAGCAAGGACCTAGGGGTTCGTCCCCCAAACGTATCCACCGCCCAACAACGCCAATGTAAGTCATCAACTCCTCTGTTTTCTCTGTTTTTCTCTATTTTTCTCCACTTTCAGCGTGACTTATGCCTTTTGTTTCTTGCAGCGTCTTGAGACGGGGCAACTTTTTGGCGCTAGTGCCCAAGAAGAGCATCGCCCTTCAGGCGAGGCGGCGGCCGTCGACCGACATCGCACCTGTCTCGGGCGGGAGCGGCGCCGGTGCGACTGCGTCGCCGGCCGATAAGGCATCGGTCGCGGTGCCACCTGTGCCCTCGATGGGACAAGCAAGTGCCGAGGCTGAGGGAGAGCCCTTGGAGGTCGCTGAGCAACCGGTGATGGAGGCGATTCGGCTGCCGATGTCAGAGCGGACGGAGCTGCCGCTCGCGCTTAGGGCACCGACTACGGTGGGCACGACGCTGCCAGTCGAGGCCCCACCGATGTAGGTAGAGGTGGCCGCGACTACGACAAGCCAGGCATAGCCGGATGCAACCATGGCGGTGCCCGAGGAAGCAACATGATCCGCGCCATCGACGACCCAAGTGACGGCGACCGATGTGGGATCGACGGAGGAGGACGCACCGAGGGGTCCCCAGATGTTGCGGCGGTGGTGGAGTGGACCGATGGGGAATCGTCCCTAGCCGTGACATCGGGGCAGCCATTCGCCTGCATGGGGTGAGCCCCTGCTTCGGTGGATGAACCCGCAAGACCCGACGTCGACACTCTTCGCCCTCGATGATGCTACTGAGAGCATGGAGCGGGAGAGTCTTGACGAGGGGATTGCGGCCACGATAAAAGCCTTGGACCATGCCAGGGGTGCCCTATGCAAAGTCATCGTTCCCACTGGTCGGGTATTCACTCAATCTTGCCTCTCGCCCTCCTTTTTCTTCATGTATTTTTGTGTTCTAACCATCGTCTTTTTTTAGACCCTTATCGCTCGCAGCCGGGAGAAATCCTAGTTCCTTCGTGAGCAGAAGGAGAACTAGGACCGCCTCATCGAAGAGGCATAGCTACACGGGGATGTGGCCACTCAGCTTGCTGTCACCTAACAGAGGGTGGCCGAGCTGACTCCCCTAGCCGAGGAAGCGGACAGTCTCCGACTGTGGGAGGCCGAGGCCCGTCGGCATGAGGAGGAGACCAAGAAGGCATTTGAGGCCCTGTCGGTGATGGTGCGGCAAGATGAGGAGGAGGCCGCCAGAGTCAGGAGGGAGCAGGACCAACTGCTCTAGAGGGACACTGAGACCCACCAGTGGATCCTCGACCTCCTGGCCGAGGCCGAGAAGGAGCAGGAGCTAAAGCTAGTTGCCGAAGAGAAGTTCATAGCCCTAGCGCGGAGGGCGAGTCAGGATGCTGAGGTGGTCGCCCGGCTACGAAAGGAGCGAGACGAGCTACTCTAGACCATGGGGAGGCTCTGCTCGGAGCGTGACCAGGCCATCCGAGAGCGCGATGAGGCACATCAGAGGATCGGCTCCCTCTAGGCTGAGCTTAGAACCGCGACAACCTGGAGGCTGGAGGCCGAGGGCGTCTCTGCTGGGCTGGCTACAGAGCTCGCTGAGGCAAGGAGGAACCTTCAGGTGGAGAGCAACAAGCTCAGTCTCCTGATCGTTGCCCTCGGAGTGGTCTGCGACTACCTAGAGGTGGTGCGGTCGAGGGGACCAGCTCGCTTACGACCCGTGCCGTCGATATCACGGCGCAAGTGCGCCAGCTCGAG
The DNA here is from genome assembly GCA_904845875.1 of Miscanthus lutarioriparius. Classification (NCBI taxonomy): domain Eukaryota; kingdom Viridiplantae; phylum Streptophyta; class Magnoliopsida; order Poales; family Poaceae; genus Miscanthus; species Miscanthus lutarioriparius. The sequence goes on from CAJGYO010000236.1 coordinate 77,082, forward strand.
AGGGACGCTCTTCGCGCCGGGGTCACCCAAGCCTTTGCGATTGCTCGTTCGCATTACGCGGACAACATCGACTTGGAGATAATGAGCCTCGGTTTTGCACGTGGCTACGAAGCCTCTGAGCTGGATGAGATAGAGATGGCGGTGGCTCCTCTTGCGTGGGACCTGGCGGACAGAGTTGAAGACATAGTTCTCTCCCCGAGGGGCTAGTTAGTCAAATAGGTCGGATGAATTCGGATAACATTATTGTAATCCGTGGACAAGTGCCGATCCTTATGTATCATAAAAACAATTTTGTAACTTCATTTTGTTTGATTGAACTTGTTGTCTTCCCTATTTGTATGCGAAAGAAGGGGCTCACGTATTCCGACCCTTCCGTTTGTTAAGACCGTAGGGCCCGAGGTGTAAGAGGAGAACTTCGATCACACTGGTGAGCAAAGACACCGTAGCCGCTGAGGCGTAGGCTTTTTGCAGTCTGACCAGGGATGCTTAGTTGTTCGTTTCCACAAACCTTGCCGCTAGGCTTAGCGTGAGGAAGAGGTATGACGTGGCGACTATTTCAGAAAAGGTGTACTTATACCTTTATCAGCCCTCGAGTGAGATCCGACCCTTTGCCGTTGCTGGGGTTGGATGTCACTGAAAATCGAGGAGAGGATAGCGAAACTTAGTAGGAGAAACCATCTCTTGTATTCACACATACCCCCTCCTTAGGATCTTAGCTATCATTCTACGACCAAGCGTTCGGTCTCCTTGCAAGTCCAACTTTCCACGAGCCCCTACGCGTAGCGGGGATTCGGCCGAGGGTCGGCTTGTTTTTGAGACTGTCGCCCTATCCAAAGTTTTCGCAACTAGAGGGGTTGAGTTAACGTCACTTGCCTCGATGGCTTGAGTGACGCGCTCGGTGAGCTTGCTAACGGCATATTTGAACGGAATCCGGTTCTATCGCTTGTGACGGGATCGCCAAAGCCCTCGTGTGGCATTTTGTTGCTCCTTAACCCACCTTCCAATAGATTCTCCCTCAATGGGGATTCTATGGGCTCGGCTAGAGGCTTGGATCGAACAAGAAGGTTGAGATGACCTTGTCCGCTTCTAGGCAGGACGGGCAAAGGCCGCTGGGGCTCATCTATGTTTTCCCCCTAGCTTTTGTTCGACGTGAGGCGGCCTTGGGTCCTTCATGAGCTAGCCTTCGAACCTCGGTCTCTCGATATAAAATCAGGCGGCTTGAACCCCCGAGCCCCATCAGGTTCGGTAGGGGTCGACCGTGTTTCATGTGTCACCCCATCCTCAGTTTCCACAACCGGACGGGCTAAGCTAACGACACTTGTCTCAACGGCTCGAGTGTCGTGCTCGGTGAGCACGCTAACGGGCATGTTTGAGTGGAATCTTGGTCCGTCATCCATAGACGGGGTTGGTAGATCCCTCATGTGGCATTCCACTACTTCTTAACCCGCCTCCCGGCAGAACCCCAACCGTTCGATAGGTTCGGGTGGCCCGTTGGCCTCTCCTCGATGGAGATTATGTGGGCTTGGCTTGAGGTTACAATCGAATGAGAAAGGTCAAGATGTCCCTATCCGCTTCTGAGCAGGGTCAGGCAAGGCCGCTAGGGCTCATCTCAGTTTTTCTCCCCTGGCTCTGTTTGATGCGAGGCGGTCTTGAGCCCTTTGCGGGACAGACTTCGAACCTCGGTCTGTCGCCGCTCATTATCGAATGAGATGACTACCGCTTCATGGCGTGACACAAAGCGTTGTGATGCAGCAATTGCATAAGCAATGCTTGGATGTATGAGATGAATGTTTGGGTGATTGAATGAACGAATGTATGAAGAAATAGTGGGGGTCGGTAATGTTACCTCGATGGCACGAGTGATGGGTTCTAGGAGTTCTTACCAGATGTGTTCATGTAGGGTTCGGGTTCGACGTTCGTGACGGGGCCGGTGTAACCTGCATGAGCCTCCCATTCTTCCATATCTGTCTCTCGGTAGTGGCTCAAGCCGTTCGATCGACTTGGGCGACCTAACGACCTCTCCTCGATGAAGATTCCATAGGTAGGCCCCTCCAAACCCTTCCTGAGAAGGTGGAGGTTAAGGTTTGGAGTGCGGAGACAAAGACTCTGATCACGCTGGTGGGCAAAAATGTTGTAGCCGCTGGGGCGTAAGGTCCTAGCGGTCCGACCAGGCTTATTTAAAGTTTGTGCCCACACACCATGCCTCTAGTTTTTAAACATAAGGAGGGGTTGGGAAAGAGAATGTCTAGCAAATAGACACTCCCGCCAGCCCCCAAGCGATGTCCGACCCTCTACCATTGCTGGGGTCAGAGGCTTGGCATCGAAATTTAATACATAAAGTAAGTAAGTGTCGGTGTTTGTCTCTCGGTGGTGGTTTTGAGCCATTCGATCGACCTGGGCACTAGTTTTACCTCGATGGTAAGAGTGATGGGTTCAGAAAACCTCCACTGGATATGAGCGTGATCCTGTCTGCTCCTTACCTATTTCTTGTTATTGGCCAAGCCGTCCGATCGACTCATGTTACCTGTTGAGACAAGTTTTTCCTACGGATATAGGGAACGAGAACATCTCGCGCAAGAATTTAGTTAGGCAGATAAGCCGAACAATGAACTTGTGCAAAATGGACAAGCTCTTAATCTTCGTTATAGCAAATAGCTTTTAGCTCTTCTCCCCCTTTTTGTAAAAGAGGTTTAGTGCATTCCGACCCTTTCCATAGTTAAGGTCATAAAAGCTCAGAGTGCGGGTGAGTCAGCTCTAGTCACGCTGGTGAGCAAAGGCGCCGTAGCCACTAGGGCGTAGGTTTCTCGTAGTCCGACCAATTATACTCAGAGTTTGTTCCCGAAAACCTAGCTCCTAGGCATTAACGTGAGAAAAGGGGGAAGGCACAGAGAATGTTTGCAGGATAAATATACTCATATCAGCCCCCAAGTGAGGCCTGACCCCTTGCTATTTTGCTGGGGTTGGATGTCACAAAGGATCGAGGGGTTTTGATAATGAAACTGATAAGAGAAAGTGTGCATTTATTAGGGGTAAAAGCAACATAGCTGCTCGATGTTCCAGGCATTGGTGAAGATTTTGCCGTCGATGGTCTTGAGCTTGTAGCTGCCTGGTCGGAGTATCTCTGCAACTATGTACGGTCCCTCCCATAGTGGGGAGAGCTTGTGGCGGTCCTTGTTGCTCTGAACGAGGCGGAGGACTAGGTCTCCGATGTTGAAGGCTCGGCCCCGCACTCATCGGCTGTGGTACCGTCGCAATGCCTGTTGGTACTTGGCTGAGCGGAGGAGGGTGACATCGCGCGCTTCGTCTAGCTAGTCCATGGCGTCCTCGTGGGATGCCCTGGATCCCTGTTCATCGTACGCCCTAATCCTTGTCGCTCCATAGTCGAGGTCGGTTGGGAGGATGGCCTCAGAACCGTAGACCATGAAGAAGGGTGTGTAGTCGGTGACTCGACTGGGGGTTGTCCTTCGGCTCCAGAGTACTGAAGGAATCTCGGTGACCCAGCATGCACCAAACTTGTTCAACCGGTTGAAGATCCTGGGCATGAGGCCTTGTAGGACAATGCCATTTGCACGCTCGACCTACCCGTTCATTCGGGGGTGCGCGACGGCGGCCCAATCGACCCGGATGTGATATTCATCGCAGAATCGAAGAAACTTCTTTTCGGTGAACTACGTGTCGTTGTCCGTGATGATGGAGTTTGGGACCCCAAAGCGATGGAGATGTTGAGGAAGAACAACATGGCTTGCACGGACTTGATCACGGAGATCGGTCGAGCTTCTATCCACTTTGTAAACTTGTCTATGGTGATAAGCAAGTGGGTGTAGCCTCTAGGCCCCTTCTTAAGAGGTCCGACCAGATCGAGACCAAGACTATGAATGGCCACATAATAGGGATCATCTAGAGTGCTTGGGCCAGTAGGTGAATCCGCCGAGCGTAGTACTAACACCCTTCGTAGGTGCGCACGATCTGCTCGGCGTCGGCTACAGCGGTGGACCAGTAGAAGCCCTGTCGGAACATGTTTCCAATCAGGGTTCTAGGTGCGGCATGGTGACTGTAGACCCCACCATGGTTATCGCTCAGCAAATGCTTCTCCTATTCGATGGGGATGCAGCGCTGTAGGATCCTAGTGTGGCTTCGCTTGTAGAGTTCATCCTCCATAAGAACAAAGGACTTGGCGCGATGTGCGAGCCGTCGAGCCTCCATCTTGTCCGTCGGTAGCGCATCATGCAGGAGGTAGTTGAGGTAGAGCATCCTCCAAACGACCAGAGGGTCAGGCTTTGTCACTGGGTCTTCTTCGAGCTCCATGACTTCGGGGTCGGATGGAGCCATCGATTGGTCAGCCCCTGGGCCTGGATTGGACGGACCATCACCACCTTGTTCCGACCCCTCATAATGAACCGAGGGCTTGTGCTGGTCGCTGGCGAAGACACCCATTGGCACTGGCTCTCGGCCGGATGCTGCTTTCGCAAGCGCATCGGCCGCCTCGTTGAGGCGCCTCGGGATGTGATTGAGCTCAAGGCCATCGAACTTGTCCTCCAACCGATAGACTTCTCAGCAATATGTGACCATCTTGGCATTATGACAGCTTGACTCCTTCATGACTTGGTCGACGATCAGCTAGGAATCTCCTCGAACATCGAGGCATCGGATGCCCAACTCGATGGCAATGCGTAGGCTGTTGATGAGCGCCTCATATTTGGCCACATTGTTGGAGGAGGGGAAATGGAGATGGACCATGTACCTCATGCATACCCCGAGGGGCGACATGAAGACCAACCCCATGCCAGCGCCCTTCTTCATTAGTGATCCGTCGAAGTACATCGTCCAGTATTCTTGATCGACGACCGCTGGTGGCATTTGGACCTTGGTCCATTCTGGGACTTGATGGACGTCCGGGAGGCATACACAATGCCCTAACCCATCAGCTCGAGTGCCCATTTTGTGGTTCTTCCCGTGGCATCCTGGTTCTAGATGACCTCGCTGAGGGGGAAGGACGTCACGACTGTCACCGGATGTGATTCGAAGTAGTGGCATAGGTTCCTCTTGGTCATGAGGACGGCGTATAGAAGCTTCTAGATTTGGGGGTAGCGGGTCTTCAAGTCAGATAGGACCTCGCTAATGAAGTACATAGGGTGCTGTATTTTGAGGGCGTGCCCCTCTTCTTCCTTCTCCACCACCAAGGCGGCACTAACCACTTGCATGGTGGCTGTAATGTAGAGCAGGAGGGGTTCTCCATTGGTAGGAGGAACCAGGATCGGGGCCTTTGTTAGAAGCAACTTGACCATGTCAAGTGCCTCCTAGGCCTCGGATGTCCATTCAAAGTGGTCGGCCTTCTTCAGAAGTCGATAAAGCGGGAGACCTCGTTCGCCGAGGCGAGAGATGAAGCGGTTGAGTGCAGCTAGGCACCCTATAACATGTTGTACTCCCTTCCTATTTTGAATTGGGCCCATCCTTGTGATGGCTGAGATCTTCTCTGGGTTTGCTTCGATGCCACGCTCGGAGACAATGAAACCAAGCAACATGCCCCTCGGGACCCCAAAAACGCACTTCTCGGGATTGAGTTTGATGCCGTTTGCTCGGAGTTTTGCAAAGGTCTGCTCAAGATCGGCTATGAGGTGGTCAGCCCATTTGGACTTGACCACGATGTCATCAATGTAGGCCTCAACAGTCTGCTCGATGAGGTCCCCGAAACACTTGAGCATACAACGCTGGTATGTGGCCCCAACGTTCTTCAGACTGAACGACATTATGACATAGCAGAATGATCCGAAGGAGGTGATGAAAGATGTCATGAGCTGGTCGAACTCTTTCATCATGATTTGATGGTACCTAGAGTACGCATCAAGGAAGCAGAGGGTTTCGCACCCCAAGGTAGAGTCAACTATTTGGTCTATGCGCAACAAAGGAAACGGATCCTTTGGGCACGCTTTGTTGAGACCCGTATAGTCAACACACATCCTCCATTTCTCACTCTTCTTTCATACAAGAACGGGATTGGCTAACCACTCTGGGTGGTACACTTCCTTGATGAATCCGGCCGCCAAAAGCTTTGTGATCTCCTCACCGATGGTCCCGTGTTTCCCCTCGTCGAAGCGACACAAGCGTTGTTTCACCAGCTTGGAGCCTAGGTGGATCTTCAAGGTGTGCTCGACGACTTCCCTCGAGATGCCTGGCATGTCCGAGGGTTTCCACTCAAAGATGTCTCTGTTGGCGTGGAGGAAGCCAACGAGCGCGCTTTCCTATTTGGAGGAAAGTGTGGTACCAATGCGCACCATTTTGCCCTCGGTGCTCCCAGGGTCTATGAGGACCTCCTTAGAACCTTCTGTTGGCTCGAAGGATCTGGTTGACCGCTTGGGGTCGGGTGTCTCTTCGGTGACCTCCTACCTGAGGGCCATGAGTTCTCTAGAGGCAACGATCGCTGTGGCATGATCGCAGCACTCGACTTCGCACTCATAGGCATGCTAAAAGGAGGTGCCGATGATGATGACCCCGCCTGGGCCTGGCATCTTGAGCTTGAGGTAGGTGTAGTAGGGGACGGCCATGAACTTTGCGTAGCATGGTCGTCCCAGGATGGCTTGGTAGGTTCCATGGAACCCAACCACTTCGAAGGTGAGGGTCTCCGTCCTATAGTTGGACGGTCCCTCGAAGGTGACGGGCAGGTCGACCTATCCAAGTGGCACGGCCTGCTTTCTAGGCACGACACCGTGGAAAGGTGCTTCGGTCGGCCGGACACGTGCTCGGTTGATGCCCATGGCGTCGAGCGTCTCAACATACATGATGTTGAGGCCGCTACCCCCATCCATCAGTACCTTGGTGAGCCGCTTCGTACCGATGATCAGGTCGACCATGAGCGGATATCTCCCCGGTTGTGGGATGCTCTCCGGGTGGTCGGTCCGGTCGAAGGTTATGGCGGACTCTAACCACCGGAGGAAGGCAGGTGTGGCTAGTTCGGTCGTATAGACCTCGTGGCGTGCGACCTTCTAGCGACACTTGGAGTCGTAGGCTGCCGACCCTCTAAAGATCATGAGGCAGTCATCCAGTGTCAGAAAGCCATCGTCTTTCCCCTCGGCGTCGTCTGTGGTCGGGTCAGGGTCCTTCCCATGCTCCCCTTTGTTCGTGCCTCCAGACAAGTACCACCTCATGAGGCCATAGTCCTTGTACAGATGCTTAACGAGAAAGGCATGATTCGGGCATGGTCCCTCGAGTAGTTTCTCGAAGTGGTTTAGAGTGCCCTCCGCGGGCTTTCGACCACCCCTGCGGTCTACGACGGCCACGAGAGAGCCCTCACGCCGCTGCTTGTTCTTCTTCTTGGTGGGACGATTGGAGGCGCCTTCGCCGACATCCTCGTCCCGTCTCGCATTGCCTTTGAGGCGGTCGAAGATCGCTTCGACTGCTTCTTCGCCCGAGGCATGGCTGGTGGCGATGTCTAGGAGTTCCTTGGTGGTTCGTGGGCCCTTGCATCCTAGCTTGTGAACCAGAGACTCGTAGATGGTCTCAGACAGGAAAGCTCCTATAATGTCGACGTCGGCGATGTTAGGTAGCTCGTTGCATTATTGGGAGAAACGCTGGATGTACCCATGGAGGGTTTCACCGGCCTTCTGTCGGCAGTTCTTGAGGTCCCATGGGTTCCTAGGGCGCTTGTATGTGCCCTAAAAATTCCCCACGAAGATCTCCTTCAGGTCCGCCCAACTCAAGATTCTGTTGGACGACGGTGTTCCAACCATGTTCGTGCCGAATCGGCCAAGAACAATGGAAGGTTGCGGATAATAAAATCATCATTATCCGCACCACCGGCTTGGTAGGCAAGCCGATAATCCTCGAGCCATAGTCTGAGGTTCGTTTCCCCAGAGTACTTTGGGAAGTTGGTTGGTGGTCGGTACCTTGGCGGGAAGGCAGCATTGACGATGTGACGACCGAAGGCCTGGGCCCTAGCAGGCCGGGACATGGGCTTTGGTTCTCGCCGCTGTCATAGCGTCTGCCATGGTGAGAGTGATAGCCACGGCTAGCTCCCTCTCTTGGGTCGTCGTGGGTATGCCTGTGAGCCTCGAGGGTGTCGCGTGCGTCACGGTTGCACCGAGACGCTGATGCACCGGGACCGCAGCGCACTGCCTATCGCCTTGTGGCTCCTGGTGGACCGACGTGTCCCTACCGGGGTGCTCAAAGAGTGTGCGTTGGCAGGCGATGAGCTCGCGTCACTGAGACAACGAGCTCTCGGCCTATTGTGCCGCTGCACGCTCGAGCAACGTGCGAATCTCATGGTGGGCCCGACGATCCTCGGGTGTCGTGACCTCTGGAAGACCATGGAGCAAGGCCACCGTAGCGGCGATGTTCTGGCTTGCCCGGGTGAAGCAAGGGAGGGCTTCATCGTCCGTGATGATCCTCCGGTTCATGTTGTGGGCCATGGCGCGTGAGCACCCACCGTCTCCACGGCGCTCGATCTCTTGATCGAGCTCCACGCATTCCTGCTCGAGCTGGAGCCACGCTTCTTCAATCTCTCAGTGTCGGGCTTTCAGCTGCTCCACCCTCATGCGAGGTGGGGCCGCTGTCTCCCCCTCGACCTCGTTGTCGAGGTTGTTCACCAGGGTAGCCTCCTCCTCAGGGACGCTTTCAACATGTCCCTCGGAGGTACCCATCATGAAGCATTCACAAGAGGGGTGATGGCTCCCCTGTTGGAGTCAGAGCCAGAGGGCGACTCTGGCTCCTCTACGAGGAGGTCATGGAAAGATTCCACGACGTGTTTGATCATCCCCACAAACTCATTGTTCATGGGGGGCTAGATCATGTGTTGTGCCATAAGGTGGCCAACGGTCTCTGTGGCGTTGCAGAGACCGAACGGGAGCACTGTCGGGGCACTCCGGATGAGGTATTCCAGGGAGGACGGCTCTCCCCTAGAAACCTGTAGCTCCTTGAGCATCTTGGTGATCGTGTCGAGGCCGGTGGAGTGGAGGGTTTGAACAACAACGGGAGCCCACGCCAGCTCCCCCTCTGCCATGATGATGAAGTCTACGTCCCCGAAGCACACGTGTGCGCTCGGGACCTAGCTAATGTCGTGACTAGCCATCCGTGGCCCAATGTTAATGTCGAGACACACAAAGGCCCCTACCTGGCGCGCCACTATCGGTGTTTTGAGTAAACACCAACGAGTAAATTTGTGTTATTACGCGTCTGGCCCGGATGGTGTGCTAAAAAGATACAAGGTTTATACTGGTTCGGGCAGAATGTCCCTACGTCTAGTTCGTGGCTACTGCTCATGTTATTAGCACCGAAAAGTTCATAGTAGGGGTTATAAACGGGCGAGAGAGGGACAGATCCCAAGTCTCTGATGGAAGGGTCGAATGGGCGCTAAGAGCTTGGTTGCTGCTCAGCTATGTGTGATGTGATGCGTGATGTGTTGAGTCGATCCCCTTAGTGGGGTTCCCTGCCTTCCCTTTTATAGGCCAAGGGAGAGCAGGAATTACAGATGAGAGAAAAGAGGAAAACTAGGAGCAAAGGAGGTCCTTCAAAGATGCCGGGTCTTCCTTTTCCTCTATGTGGGCCCCACTGATAGGGCAGGCGGTGGCAAGGATAACTCCACGCCGGGTGCATGTTCGCTGATCATGATACGGCTGCGCTGGGCGTCTGTCCGTTGATGATGCCATGTCTTGGCATTGTTAGCAAGTTGTCACGTCCCATCCCGCTTCGGCGGGCGGCACGGCGAACCAGGGTGCTGATCTGTAGCCATACAGGGAGTAGACGGTGCAGTGACCGTACGTCCATTACTGTAGGTGACGTGAGTTTCCTCCTGGACCATAGTGGTTGTCGTGAGCTTCCGTCAGGATCCGTGCCCAAGGGCAGATGGTGGCGCCCACAACACTGTAAGACAAATGTCGACATCTACAACACTGTTTGGGCTCTGACATGCCTAGAAGGTCTCAAAGCGCCCTTCTTGTCATATCCTGATGGTACTTTCCTGCAGGTGTGCAGGGTATGGTCCTCGGTATTGTGGTTGACTTGAGTGCCCTGCCCTATCTGCGCGTGTCGTTAGGAAGGAGTCGCGCGCAGACGTCGGGCGAGGCGGAGCCACCCCTCGAGGGTCAGGCGAGGCGGACCATCCCTCGGGGGTCAGGCGAGGCGAAGCCATCCTTCAAACATCGGGCAAGGCGGAGCCAACCCTTGAGGATCGGGCGAAGCGGAGCCAGTCCTCAGACATCGGGCGAGACGGAGCCAACCCTTGGGGATCAGGCGAGGCGGAGCCATCCTTCAGACATCGGGCGAAGCGGAGCCAGTCCTCAGACGTCGGACGAGGCGGAGCCATCCTTCAGAAGTCGGGCGAGGTGGAGCTAGCTCTCAGACGTCAGGTGAGGCGGAGCCAACCCTCGGGGATCGGGCAAGGCGGAGCCAGCTCTCAGACGTCGGGTGAGACGGAGCCAACCCTTAGGGGTCGGACGAGGCGGAGTCAGCTCTCAGACGTCGGGTGAGGCGGAGCCATCCCTCAGGAGTCAGCCTGAGGCGTTCCCAACCCTCGGGGGTCGGATGATCGGACGAAACGGAGCCTGTGGCCTTGGTGGTTTGGACGAGGCGGGCCTACTAGAAAATGTAGTCACGTTCTTGATCGCTCTGATGAATTAGCGTTGATGGGTATCAACTCCTCTTCTTCGGGTACCCTAGTATTGGTCCCCGACAAGTACTTTTCAGCCTGGCTTTTCAGCGAAGCGAACAGAGGGACGTCTGATACTTCCTCTATTCTCTACGACTAAGAAAAGCATATGATCCCTCTTCCCTACAATGCGTGGCCCTCCCATTCTCCCATGTCTCTTGGTTTCTAAAAATACCACCTATCCAACACATACTTGTACAATTTTCTATGTTTTCTCTCTATCCCCAATTTATGAATTGACATTCGATATCTCCCCCCACCCACCTCTATGAACCACGCAGTCATTGCCGCTGGGAAATGTGACGGCTGCAAGAAACATGACTTTATCTATTTTTTCATGTGGTTACCTACATTATTAATTGGTACTACGAGCACATCCTCGTCAAAAACATCATCAGCATTGTCATCTACATGTAGGCGGCCTAGGCAAATCTGACATATTGTAGTCAAATTAACAAGTTTATAACGCTCAATACACATGATTAGTTTCTAAATTGATTGTCATTAATAACCAACCAAAAGTCGCTAGGACTAAGTTCTAGCTAGCTCTATCGTCACCTCCAACCTGTGTTAATTCCAAACATAAGAAACAATATTTTAGCAGCCGGAGCAAAAAAGTATAAAGAAAATTTATGATTAGGACCGGTGGTCAGTGCCGACATCATTGGTCATGTCTCCGCTCCTGACTAGGAGACCATATTCACTTTCATAGCCTTTTGATCTAAACATGCAATTGCATGGTCGACTTTAGGTTGAAGTATTATATTTGCGAAGCGTGTAAAAACTTTATTTAACGTTAACCTATTTAACCTTAACCTAAGGGCATGTATGTATCCATCAGCACTATAAGCCATTGTTTAGTTCCCACTCAAAAATTTTATACCCTGTCACATCGAATATTTAGACACATGTATGGAGTATTAAATATAGACTCAAAAATAACTAATTGCATAGTTTACGACTAATTTACGAGACGAATCTTTTAAGCCTCATTAGTCTATAATTTGACAATAAGTTCTACAGTAACACATATGCTAATAATAAATTAATTAGGTTTAATAAATTCGTCTTACGGTTTACTGGCTAATTCTATAATTTGTTTTTTTTATTAATATTCGAATATACCATACGACACCTCGTCTCATGTAACATCTGACGTAACATCGACACTTTACCAGCTGCATCTAATCCAGGCCTAAATTAGCAACTACAATTAATACCAGTCGATCCAAACAAATGTGTTTGCAATAAATGCTAATAGTTTATGGGCCCGGCGACCTGCATGAGGGTGACTGCCCGGGCTCCCCGGTCGCTGGAACTACACAAAAGAGCCAGAGAGATCACGCACATGACACACCACACAAATACTAGCGCCTTATTTAGATTGGAAAAAAAGTGAACCCGATGAATAGTGTCATTTTCGTCTTATTTGGTAAATATTGTCCAATCGTGGACCAACTAGGCTCAAAGGATTCATCTCGTGATTTCCAACTAAACTGTGTAATTAATTATTTTTTTACCTACATTTAATACTCCATGCAAACGGCTAAAAATTGATGTGACGAAGAGAAAGTGAAAAAACTTGGAATTTGGATGGCATCTAAACAAGGCATAGATGCTAGCAGCTTTTGTCTCTGCTTTGGCAGAGTGAGTAACACACGTACGTGTTGCCCAACTTGGATGCTTAAGAGTAGTTCCAAAATGATGTGTGAAGGAAGAAAAGCCTAGTGAATGAAGATCATTAATTAAGTGACAAGCGGGTGCTTAAATTAGATCAATAGAGCACACAGCACACTATATTGTGTGCGTGCTATTTCGCTACACAAGGAGAATGGTAAAATGATGTATTGTTAGGACAATCTCAGCTCAAAAATTATGATATAGTTTTCATACTCAAGTTACGTGGCATTGCACAAATATATATATATATATATATATATATATATATATATATATATATATATAACTCGACCTGCAGGGGTTATGACGTCCCCCGGGTTTTCTTACTCAGAAGATCTTCTCATACAGATCGAGAAAACCCCCGAACCCTGTCCACATCCTGACGCAGCGGTATCCTTGGCCAGTGAGAAGGCGTCTGCCGGACCTGGGTCGTGCGGCACTCAAGGCGCACACACATGGATCCACAGGCCGGACCAGACCCTAGGCTAGGCCATTACTGCGCTTTGGCACATGTGACGGGCGAGGGGATTTTTTTAACCTCAGCCTAAAATTCGCCTAGCTCAAACGGTTAGGTTTCCCAGTGGCACTTCTCAGGTCTATTGCACAAAAAAATATATACTCCAATGTATGGTTTGAATAGGTTTTTATCTATATCACTATCAAAATGGTGAAGTTCTCCTAGTGTTTTTAAATATTAATAAAACGCTACTACTAATCATAGTATATGGGAATTCTCACTAGGAGATATTTGATAGGGACAGTTTATACTAAATTATAACACCCTAAAAAATTCAATTTTGAAAATAGGATTAAAATGAGTTATTTGTGAATTTTTGTGCACATGAAATATAGGAAAAATAATATTTTTTCATTTTATTAAAATCCATCATAGGGATTAGCAACATGGATGTGCATACATGCCGGTGCATTTGATTTGTTTGATTGAGTGGTTTTGATTAAAATTCAAAACGGTTTAAATTACTTTTAGAAATGAGTTTGGAAATGGCTTGAAGTAAAACAAAAGAAAATTAGAAAATAAAAGAACTTAAAAAGGTGTAAAATTTATTTTTGGAATCCTACCAAAATTGTCCATTTTATTTGAGTTGAAAAGTATATTTGAAACTCTATTTGAATTTGTATTTGGTTCATAATTGAATTTGGTTTTGAAAACAAAATAGAAAAGGAAAAAGAAAAAAATCCTTTCCCTCTCCTCTCTCGGTTCGACCCACCTCGGCCTTTCTCTTCCCGCTCTAGCGCGGCCTGCTGGCCTCTCCTTCCCGTAGGCGGCCCGACCCCGCGGCCCAGCTCTCTCGGCCCATTGCCAAGTCCATGATCATGCTCCAAGTAGCTAAGCCGCGGAAGCCCATGTCCCCGCCTCCTCTTCCTCTCTCATGCATCGACGACCTAGACCCGCTCCCTCTCTCGCTGACTGGTAGGACCCACGTGTCAGTCGTCTCCCACCTCCAGCCTTGCCCGAGCGGGACTCTAACCCAAGCCGGGAGTCCGCCACTGCTCCAACTCCGCCCCGTATCCGCCCGATTTGGCGTGACCTCCACGCCCAGCTCCCTATAAAGTTCCACGACCCCCCTCCGCATCCATCTGCGTCGCCGCTCTAGCCTTGGCCAGCGTTGCAATGCGTTTGAATCTCATGAAGCTCGTGTTCACCCGCCGCTTTGGTCTCCACCCCGGCGACCTCTCCGACATCAGGAAGCCCCTAGGTGAGTTCGTCGTGCCCCGCTCTCTCTCCCGGTGCCTTCCCCGTGTCGTAACATGTCCCATAGGCACTTCCCCGTGCACGCCGGCGAGCTCCTCGCCATCGGCTATGGCAGCCACCGCGTCGCCCTTCCTGTTCCGGCCGGCGCATCTCATCCAACCGTTCTTAGCCGTCCGATCTGGATCGGATGATCCCAAATAGAAGATACCCCTTCGCAGGCAATTTTGCTAAAGAGTCCTCCAAGTTTTTAAGTATATAACTCGTCGTCCCCGCCGTTTTGCTAAAGACCCCCTACATTTTCTTGAAATTAAACCCGCAGTCCTTGGCCAGTTTAAAATCAGATTTTATTTCGAAAATCAAGTTCCATCTATTTACAAAATTGCCACTATCTTCATTAGGCCATATCTTCTCCGTTTTAATTCTGATTTGACCCGTTCAAGTTGCGTTAGATTCGTAATTGAGTAATTTACATGTTCATACTACTGTTAAATATATTTTCAACTTTTAAAATTCGAGGTTAGATTTAATCTATTATTTTATTAAAGAAAATCTTGTTTAATTCCTAAATTTTTCGTTATAGCTCCGATTAGAGTGCTTTTCACGTCTGTGTGTTCGTAGCGAGACGTAGATTCATTTTATAAACTTTTCATCTTGATTTTATGTTTGGTGTACTATTCTAATTTAGATCTATTGTTTGCGTCGTGTATGATTGCATGGATGCTTGTGTGGTGCTTTATGATCATGTCCAGTTGGTGAGCTATACGTGGTGAATCAAGAAGTAGATCTTTAAAGATTTGGATTGGAAGAAGGATCTAAGTTTAAGGCAAGTATAGCATGGGATCATCCTTGTTGTCCTATACACCTTTAATCATTTAATTCATGCTGCATGTGTCTACCTTGATTACCACTAAGGATTTCCTAGTACTTTGCACTTTGTGCCTTGATTCCTATGGGTTATTGCATTGGGTAGTATGATGCTAGTGCTCAACTAAAGCCATAATCTTGTTACTTGACTAATGGAATATGCAATAAACACTAAAAGATGCTTTTTATCAACATAGAATCAGGGGGCTAGAGCATTGGGCTATTTTTATGGTGCTCTAGATTCCTCTCCCTAAGGACTTATCGGTAAGTGATCATCCGAGACTTACAGTACAGCTGTGAGGGCTACATGATTCTGGCTTTAGCTCAGTACAAGGACCTTTTCTAGCTTGTTAGAGGTTACCTTTATGGCGCAAGAAGGGTGTGTTTCGGGTTGGATATAGTGCGGCCTCTGTCCGTCAATGTATAGGCTGCGCGTTATTATACCTGTCGAAAGGGGAGCCCTACATTCGCAGGACACAGAAACCTAGCGGCCCTAACTTGTTAGATGAACCTTTGAAAGGCTTCATAGTGAACTCTACCGACCTTCCTAGGTAGTGGGTCAAGAGGCTGATCATCTCGGGCGAAAGGGTAAATCATGACTCACAGTGAAAGTGTATGACCTCTACAGAGTATAAAACTGGTATATCAGCCGTGCTCACGGTCACGAGCGGCCTTAGAACATTTATGGAATAGATGATGAACACTGATGATACAGATGATAAAGATGCTCACTAATGATTATAGTTTATGCTATTCATTATTCATGTTTACCTGATCATGTGTTTACATGGGCTTGTGGATAAACTTGTTGTCACCCAATTGCTAAAAGATGACTCATTAAAAGCTAATTGCAGTTAAACCAGTGTCAGCCTTTCGAGCCTCATGAACCCCATGTCATATTTATTGAGTACGACATGTACTTACGCTTGCTTTACTTTTTAAATCTTTGAAAAAATCCGGGATAGGTACCAGATTGCTAGAGTTTGGAGAAATTAGACTTGTGATCAACCAGTCAGTTGTCCCTGTGGATTTGAAGTCTTCATCTGAAGATTGGAGTTGTCTTTCCGCTGTCTATACTCTGAGGTTATATTCTTTATACTAATACGCTATGTATTTAAGCATTGTCTATTGATATTACCCTTATTTGTAGCTATATGTGAGATTTGACTTCCTATGCTCACATATGGTGCGTATCTGATTTTGTTTTTAAAACCGGGTGCTACATAAATGTTGAATGCTAAAACACTAGAAGAATCCCACATCAATAGGAGAAATTAAAAAAATCTAGTTGTATATATCTCAAGTCATTTTTGTAAGCATGTATCGATGTCAAGACTAGAGTCCATTCTTGTGTGAGTGCAAGGTTTGATTGTTTCCATTGCTGAAGAGTGGAATCATGAGATGCCATGTTGGCTCATGAGTCAGCTAATGGAGATGGCCATATGCCCATATGCCTCCCTTGGTGGATGACAAAACTAAATTCACTTGTATATATTAGCTTGCACGTTGGTTCACAACTTTGTTTGCAACCCTACAGCCCCTTTAAGGTTTGCGTAGGCTCTTTTCAATCTCTGGGTTCGATACTATAGCTAATTTTTCTCTCTCGATTATATAAAAGGTTTACGCGTCTTTGTATTAAGGTAGAGAAACAGTTCAATACAACACGCCTTCAGACACCCTAGGGCGTCAGTAAAGATTTATATGGAAGCTCAGACCCTCTCTAGTGTACTTTAAGCTAAATTGTTACATTAGACAGAGATCGATTTAAATTTTTAGTACTATAGCTAATTTTTATTACTAATGGATCTAAATGCGCTATGCTCTAAAACCCTGGGTGCTATTGCTGCAGCCGATCGAGCTGTATGATCCAGCGTGCATTCTTTTTAATGCTAAGAAAATCCAAGGACAGCAAAGCGCGTAAACTGGGATGGTTGACTGCAGCATGCTGTACGGCTAGCATGTACGGCCGTGTACGTGCGTGCCGGTGATGGATTGCAGAATCGGATCTGCCTTCCCACGCCTTGCCAGCTTGCCTTGTCTCGCCTTTTTGACTCCTGGTCGGCCGTCCATCTCAGTCTGGGCCATTTTTAAATTATTTATTTATTCGTACAAGACTTTGCGAGCTTGTTTGTACAGGAGTGGTTTTCTCTGCTTCATTTTTAATAATCTGCCATTACATATGCTCTTTCTTTATATATACGACTATTACTGCTTACTTTAGCATACGAGCGTCTATATATACTCCCTCTATTTTAAATTATAAGTTGTTTTAGCTATTTTTAGATTCATACTTGTATTTACTATATATCTATACATAATATATAGCTGCTATGAAAAAATAAAATAACTTATAATTTAAAATGCTAGAGTACTCTAGAACTTAACACGTGGATCACTCAATTACTTTACGTGTGACATAATATATATCTATGAAAAACCAGAACGATTTATAATTTAAAATGCTAGAGTATTCCAGGACGTAACGTGTGTGGATCATTCGGTTACTTTGCGGTCTGAGAAGTCGCTGTGATCATTCGGTTACTTTTGTGATGGGCAAAAGTTAAATTAGCAATGGGCTAAAGTGTTGAGCTGGATCCTTTTTAAAAGGGAATTAGAAAGCTAGGGTCCAGTTTAGTTGCAAAAAATTTTGCAAAATTTTTCAAGATTCCCCGTCACATCGAATCTTTGGACGCATACATGAAGCATTAAATATAAATAAAAAATAAAACTAATTACACAGTTTAGACGAAAACCACGAGACGAATCTTTTAAGCCTAATTAGACTATGATTGGACACTAATTACCAAATAACAACGAAAACTGCTACAGTGCTATTTTGCCAAAAAATTTGGCATCTAAACAAGGCCCAGGCCTCATGATATTTCAGCTCAAGATTGCCCTGTCATGGAGAGCTGGCTGGAGTAGACTTGTGGCCACCTTTTTAATCAGCTTATTATTGTTTTCCCGTGCTAACGTTTGGCAAAGGGTTAATGGCTCTCTTCATGAGATTCAACTGCATGCCAACCGAAAGCGACCCCTCTGGTCATTCTGATGTAGACTTGGATAAGAATATGGATCACCAGATCTTGATTTAAATTAACACCATTGGTTAGTCCTAATGTCTGTTGCATGGCATCATGCTATGTGTCGGCAAAATAATGCCTCTGCATGTTTGACTTGGTGTATATTTTTTTTTTCAGGTATTATACAGGTATTTATTTGTCAGGTTCTATACAGGTATTTATTTGGACCGAAAATGTACCAGCAAGGTGAAGCAAATGCTAATGTATATCGCCCTGAAATAATGTAGAGACGACCACAGTAGAAACCTCCACCATTTTCTTTATTATCTACAAGTAAGCAAGCAATAGGATTCATTCACTTGAACCCTTTTTAGTTTTTAGAGAGGAGGAACAAACAGGGCAAAAAAAAAAAAAAAACAGAATAGACCGGCCATCTGTTGCCAGCACACTCTTGATCCCCTTTTCAATTCTTTCAGAACGCATTCTTCAAGGCAAGGAGGACCAGCGTGAAAGCTCCTTGTATCAGACAATAACCTGTACTTACATGCATGTTAAGTGTTAACCTGTTTTTATGTAGTATTATTTTTTATAACTCATCAAATCTGTCAGTGACAAACTTTTGATCAGGGAACTAGCTAGGATAGGACACCGCAAGTTTTGGTTTGTTATTTATAGAGTGCAGGGGCTTTTGGGGTAGCTCCTGCCACCTACCTTCCCCGTATGGCCACCGCCCCCATTTAGATTCTGTTCCTCCTAAATCTGCCCTCTGAGGTGGTTGCAACTTGTTGCTTTGGCACTAGGATTTGGATTTCTCTTGGAGGCAAGGTCTGTTTCTTGATTCTTGGTTTATATATGTTTGTACCATTTAGTTTTCTAGATAGATAATGGGTCCTTCCGATTTTGCAAGGAAGAAACAAAGTTTGAAGGAGATGGAGGTTTGTTCTTGTTGAGTTGCATCATGCATGCTCTCTTTCTTCCCTTCTTTGATTGTTGGTTATGCCTTGCATCCTGACCTGCAATCTGTTCCTGAACATGGGAAATTGTTTGCAAAGAGCAGTATGAACCCAACCCCAAAAGGGATTCAAATGTGTTCTTCTGAAACAGTTCTTGCCCATTCACAAAACTTGAACTTGGTGTCCATTCTTTCTTGGCACATGCAGATTGGCTGAGACGGTGAGATCCAACAACCGAATCCAATCTAATCCAATCAGAGAAAAAGGAAAGACGGCGAAAGGCCTTTGTCTGTGTGGCACCACATCTTGGCATCAGGGGAAATGGGATTGTCAATCTCATACCCACCAGACGACTACCTGCCAGCAGTGGAAGACAACATGGGGCGGCTCTTCATCCGGTCTCTCAGCTTCGACGACATGGAGGCCGCCGCTGAGTCGCCTTTGTCTTCGCCTTCGACTTCGCCTTCGGCATTGCCCCCCGCCTTTGGCTCCGGGAAGCTCATCATAGAAGGCTCCCTGAGCTTCAAAAGGAGAGAGGCTGACAGCATTCAGATGCAGAATGTGTTGTCCATCAGGAGTCCTAAACCTCCTGATAAAGAAGCTTGCAACATCATCAGTGCCGGTGCTGCTAGTTCTGGGTCATCAAGATTCGGGTCAATCGGGGACCGTCCACCAGATTATGATTACCCCATGGTCGGAATGGACAGCTCCAAGCACCAGGCCGCGGCCGTCAGGCTGCAGAAGGTGTACAAGAGCTTCAGGACAAGGCGGCAGCTTGCGGATTGTGCTGTTCTTGTGGAACAACGATGGTAAGACACAGCCTTGTTCTATGCTAGTATTTATTGGGTTGGGTGAGCTTGTTCTAGTCATCAAGCCATCAAGGTGGTTCTTTTCTGAATTTTATTTATGATCCTATACAAAATGCAGGTGGAAGTTGCTTGATTTTGCACTGCTCAAGCGGAACTCGGTGTCATTCTTTGACATAGAGAAGCCTGAGACTGCTGTCTCAAAATGGTCCCGGGCAAGAATGAGGGCTGCCAAGGTACCAATTGTATTCTTCTGTTCAGATATACCATCATAACATCAGCAATCAGCATTATGAATCTTGTACAGTGCAATACCAACTTTGTATCAGCAGTTTTTCTTTTCTTGTAATATACTGCATTCCTGACAGAGGTGTAGTGTTGCTGTCGCATTTAGGTTGGCAAAGGTCTCTCCAAGGATGAAAAGGCCCAGAAACTTGCGCTGCAGCACTGGCTCGAGGCGGTATGTTATGTACAAAGAATATAAATGTCTCCATAAATATAATGCTGGTCACATTATGCCGCTGAGCAATCAAAAACTGCATTTTGATCCATTTCTGATTGTCAGATTGACCCTCGACATCGGTATGGGCACAACCTGCACTTCTACTACCACCGCTGGCTCCACTGCCAGAGCAAGCAGCCATTCTTCTATTGGTACAGACACACACAGCAAAAAGTCATGTGTCTTAAACCAATGAACAACATAGCTACTGATCGAGCACTGACGGTTCTGTAATTCTTTGGACAGGTTGGATGTAGGAGAAGGGAAAGATGTCAACTTAGAGGAGCATTGCCCTAGATCGAAGTTGCACAAGCAATGTATCAAGTACCTTGGCCCTGTAAGTTCCACTGTTTGTTCCTCCCCAGATTCAAAGTAAAAAAGAAGAAGAATCATTCAGGCAGAAAGAAAGGGAAAATAACCAAATATGTCGTCTCGTGCTCGTGCAGAAAGAAAGGGAAAATTATGAAGTGATAGTCGAGGATAAGAGGTTGATGTACAAGCTGAGCCGTCAGATAGTCGACACGACTGGAAGCGCCAAGGGGACCAAGTGGATCTTTGTGCTCAGTACATGCAAGACTCTTTACATAGGCCAGGTGAATGATGATTCCCTGACAAGTTCGGATGGAATTCTTTTGAACACTGAGAGCAATTCAGTGACTGAAGTGAGACCGAAACTTTGACATGTTTGCAGAAGCAGAAGGGCGTATTCCAGCACTCAAGCTTCCTTGCAGGGGGAGCCACATCTGCTGCAGGAAGACTGGTCGTGGAGGATGGAATTCTCAAGGTATGGCATGGAAATTTGTAGGATTCTTCATCCCAACATCACTGTTTTTTTCTTTCTCTTGCTCAAGTTAGATATCTGTTCATTTCAGGCTGTGTGGCCTCACAGTGGGCATTACCGGCCGACGGAGCAGAACTTTCAGGAGTTCATGAACTTCCTGAAGGAGAGAGTGTGGATCTTACCAATGTGATGGTAAGGAACCTGATATACTGTGAATCCTATGTAGGTAGATTAGCTAATGATCCCAGACGCTTCAGCTGATACTGGTATCACTTTGCTGGCTTTTCTGTTTTGCTACAGTTGAGCCCATCAGAAGAAGGTGAAGAAGACGGCGACTTCAGCCTCAGGGGCAGCCGCTCTCAGCTGGACCTGACCCAACTCTGCCAGAAAGAAGAGAGCCAAGAACAGGAGGCACAATCTGCGCAACGCCATGGCAAAGACGAAGCCGAAGCCGAGACCTGCAGCCACGAACCCACCGTGCCAACATCTACAGAGACCTGCAGCATGCCGGCGACGACGATCAGGAAGACCTCCTCAGACAACAGGCTGCAAGGGAAGCGTCCGCCCAGGCTGCTGATCAGCTCCAACAACATAGCACCCCTGCCGCCCACCACATTCGGCCACAGCAACGCCAGGGCGCCATCGCCCGGCGTGAAGGACGTGGACCCGGACTCGGCCATGCTGGGCGAGTGCCTCGACTTCTGCAAGCGGAACCTGTTCGCGGAGGACGGGTACGAGGACCACTACCTGGACGATCTCGCGGAGGTGCCGGAGGCGCTGATCCTGAGCCGCATCAACTCCAAGCGGGCCATGCACTCGTACCAGCTCGGCAAGCAGCTGCACTTCCACTGGAGCACCGGTGCCGGGCCCCGGATCGGCTGCGTCCGCGACTACCCCTCCGAGCTCCAGTTCCGGGCGCTGGAGGAGGTCAGCCTGTCGCCCCGCGGTGGCGGCGGAAAGCCGGCGAGGTTCCCGTCGCCCAGGCCGGGCGCTCTCACGCCCAACAGCATCCCTGCCGTTAAGTGTGGCTCCCTTATGGCTGAAGGCGACGGCGTGCACGTTTCGCTCAAGCCCAGGCAGAGGAGTGCCACTTGGACTGCATTTTGATTTGAGATTGCATGCATGCTTCCTTCAGTTTTTTCTTGCTTCTTCACTTTCACGGCAGAATGATAGTAATGCTGAGTGTGCATACTTAACTGAGGGAAATGTGAGACAGCATGCTCCTTCACGTAGACGAGGATAGAAGGATCGGCATTAACATTTGGCAAACACTGGGTAATGCCATTGCAATGGTACTGATAGGTTGATGAGCAAGCTCTTGCTGTTTTATAAGTGCATGGAAAGAGCAAATATGAGGTATCACTTCAGTGAAACCATTCTCAGATTGCACATAAATCAAAAGCAAATCATGTTAACCAACTGAATGAAAAAAAAAGGATTTGTTTTGACAGTGAAGCAACAATCATGCAGCTAGTCCATTCCAGGGCATAACCAAACAAAATATTTGGATTTGTTGTGACAGTGAAACACATCAATTTGGCTCATGTTGGCAATGCAGCAAGCATTCAAACAACTCATGTAACTAGTTACCCAATGTGACAGCATATCCTAATTCAGATACAAATGTACCAAAACTGTAACCAGATGAGTACTCACACTGCATTTCCATTGCTCTTAACCATACTTCTTAGCCAAATCAAAGATAAAGCAGTGTCGGATAACTTGATAAGCAGTACACAACCAAGACCGTTTACATTTTAAAGACAGCAACCGCAGAGGACAGACTGCCAACAGCAGTCTCATGAGACCTCGCTATTTTAGGCCCCTTCGTCTTCTTAATAAAAAGGTTTTAGGCTGAATGTAAACAATTCTATTCCTCTCGAAAGAATCAAAACGAATTTGCCCCCCTAAAAAAATTCAAGAAAAACTAAATTATCCCGCTCAAAGGAAAATATAATAGTATTGTTCTTATTTTGTTATTTTTTTCTTCGTGCAAGGGTTAGAAAGTTGGCAAAAAAAAAGTTGCAAAACAAATATTATGCTTGATCTTACAAAATTAAACAAATACTGAACTTATCACCAAATATAAGGTTGACTTAAATTCATATCAATGAAGTTCAACAATTGCAATGTACAATAATACTGTTGACACTTCTCAAGACACCCCAAGTTAACAGAACAAAAACCAAATACACCTTACACTACCTGATCTATCTCTTTAGTGGCTAACTAAACGGGCCATGCAAACAAGGGGGGTGGTCAACTAGGGGTGAGAAAATATGCTCGACGACCAGCCATGGAATCAGTAACTATCCGTATCCGAATTCCAGGCGTGAAGGGATACAAATTGCATGGTCAGGACTGATTCTCCGTGTCAGGATCAAGATTCAAACAATCTGTCGGTCGTTCAGGACTCGAGATAAACCGCCCTGCAAAAGACCAAGTTCAGTCAACCAGCATAATGTGTTGTATTTTAAAGTTAGGACTTATCATGTAAGGAAGATGCTTGGGGGCTTTGGGCTTATAGTGGTTGTTTGGATCTGATGAACAACAAATCTCTTTTGGAAAAGTACAATTTAAGAGCAACTTTTGGAAAAGACAGCTTTAGGTGGTTGTTTCGCTGACATGGACACTGTTAGTCACGCCCTAGCCAAGCAGCAGTAGGCCATGCACCTCCCCAGCTCCCCATGTCTCAGTGAAGCAGCAGCACTAATTGAGCGGGCCACCAGCAATATGGCTAAAGCAGTCGTCAGCCTTCAGGAAGAAGCAAAAGTAACCAGTTGTAATCGTTTCTCACAAAGTGCACAACTGTTTTTTTTTTTTTTTTTTTTTGGAAAACAGGTTTTCTTTAAATGTGAGTTTCCAAACAACGTTTTTCAGGTAGTTAGGTTAAAATCTGTTTTAGGAATTTTAACTTCCACAAAACCTGTGCTCCAAACAACCCCGCAGTGTAAGGAGCGTAAGATTCCATACCATGTCAATGTCTCCTTTGGGTTCAAGAAGGCTGTCGGCTGTTTCTGTATTCGCAGATACTAGCTCCGGAGATGGCAAGGCACCAGACTACAAGCATGAAGAGAACTCCGTATATGATCACAGAACTATGGAAAATTGATTTTCTTACCCATGCTAGACTAGACAAACAATGAAGTAACAGGCGACTTACCTTGAAGTGCACTGGACTTTGTACTTGCATACTGCCTGGATCAGTTTCCAACTGGTGGTCTACATTTTGTGTGGTGGCTGTAGAAAATATAGAAATAGATAGTTGACAGTTTGACACACAAGGCACAAAGTAGAAATCAGAAACGTAAAGTGGAAGTAAATTGTCTATGTTAAGATTTGGTCCAACAATGATATGCCAAGTGCAAAACTGGATTATGAAGCTGGATAACTTCGATAGTCTATAGTGGAACTTGAACAAAGAAAGATTATTAAGAGTTTTGGAAACCAAGTGTGTGACTGCAGAGTAAATATAAATTATGACAATGACGTCCAGTTCTCGTAAAAGGACGGATTGAAACCAAGCTCTTAAAAGAGGAAAAGGGGGACTTACCTTCTTTGACAATTGCAGTTACTGAGGTATGCTCATTTGCTAGACCACATTGTGAACCTGGAACCCTAATGGTTTCACCACGCACAACATAGAGCATGTTCAGATTTTTTTTCAATTTGTTGACTGGAACAATAAATGTTCAATGAATCACTCACCTTTCAAGCTGCTCATTATTCACATCCTGTACACCCTGACTTTCAGAAATTGCTGAAAAATTCTTCATTCGCTAGTACACAATTAGTTCAAGAACAAATAGTATTTAGCTATAGACATGATGAAGATATTATAATATAATTCAAGACTCAAAATATGAACAGTAAAGATGTCATTCAACTTTTTACTAAAATATTTGCATCTTACCTCATTCCCAATACTACTGAATAAATCTTGAAATTTCTGTAAAGCAATTTCCATATTATGAAGTTCCAAACGCATTGCCTGCAAAAAAAAGGCATTCAATTTGGATCTTCAAGGCAACTGGAAAGTTGAAATATTGGTAGCAGAATCACCTGATTCTCTGAAGTTAATCTCTCAATAATCTCATCCTTCACCAACAAAGTTTTCTTAAGGTAACGTCATTAAGGTAGAAAACAACCCACGTGATTTTGATATAAACTGAAGATCAAACTTATGCAATTTATTGACTTAGTTAATGGATATTTCTTCCAGATCAGACTGAAAACCGTTGTTAAGCTTCTCAGCCTCAAGGCAATTTTTTAACTCATATATGATCCTTGCCCTACTACGGAGTTCAAGCTGGTATGCACGGATTTTGCTTTCCAGGAAATTAAGTTTCTCTGCATAAATGGAACATGAGAGTTACTGCATAATTGAAGATAAAAAGAAATCATGCATATACAGTAGCGATGATCATCATATAGAAAACACAATCTCATCAAGCAAGACACAAGAAGAGGAAATACCTACAAAATCTTTCTCAAGCACAGAAATCCTTTGGACTTTCTCCTTCAAGTCAGCAACTGAAATAACAATACAAGTGAAGGTAAGGAAAGATAATAACCAGAGAAGCAGTGACACATAATAATCAAAATTAAATTGAGCAATCAGATAGCTGGAGAATCCAAGTGTCAAGAGTGATCATAGCCATACCTACATTTTCCTTCTCACCAACTAGACAATGCACATCACCTAGTACTTGTTTCATGGCATCAACTTCCTTTTCTACCGAACTAAACAAAACAAGATGTGAATTCAATTTCTCCGAAATTACAGCAATCTGTTTGTCCTTCATCTGGATTGTCCATTGCATAGAACAAGTAGAGTCCTGCCTATGAACATGGTATATGAGCCAAATGTCAGTTTGTTTCCACGCACACATTGATTCAGAACCAAAGCTAAAATCTCTGAAAAAACGAAATTAAATAATGTGAATTCCATGATAGTAAACAATGTCCGCTTTTCGTCAAATTCTGACCAATAATGCTTCTACAACACTTATAGTTGGCAATTGCCATTGTACAAAAAAACAAATTGAAGTTGTTATCAAAGATGCAGGCATGTCTGGTTCTCTTGCCTAGCAACTTAGCAAGGTCAGAGAACAAGCAAGCTTGTTCGATCCCTTTGCTTGGTTTGAATTGGGGAAAGGTAGGTGAAATACTCCCTCCGTTCCAAATTATAAGATATTTTGACTTTTCTAGATACATTGATTTTACTATGTATCTAGACATAGTGTATATCACAGTGCATATCAAAAGCTACATCTATAGGAAAACCAAAATGTCTTATAATTTGGAATGGAAGGGGTAATTTATATAAAGAAAGAGAGCGTGCAAATAAACAGTGGCCCAAAATAAGCGGGCAAACAAAAAGGGAAGCTACCTGACTCATAGTGTTTTATGAAAGCCTCCCTTGATTGAAGTAGCACCTCCATGCTTTCTTTCAAGTTGTTTTCGTTTTTCTCCAGCAGCTCATTCTCATTCTCAAGACACTTTATCTGTACAGAAGCGCAATAATTGGAATTACCAACTAGGAGGCCAATAGATCAAAGCGGCATTGGCAACTAGCTTTATCCATATGGTAATGACGACACTGACTTGTAAGCAATGGCACACATATGATGGATACTGTCCAGAATCATGAACTAACGAGGAACACATATCATTGGCGTTTCGCTGAAATTTGGCTTACGCTGATGCTTATGCTGATTTGTCGCGAGAGGAAAACACTGTTCGTTCGCTGAAAAGTAATGCGAAGTAATGCTGTAGAACAGGGTGAAAATGGGCAGCATAACCTAACGAGGAACAGGTCTCCACCTAAAACTGACAACCATAACACCATATCAAACCAGAAGCTGCGGCCCAGTGAACCAAGTGTGAGTGCACTGCAGGCCTCCGGCAGCTTCACAGGTAAATTCAGTCACAATCCAACAACGACGCCCCCAAGCGGTAAGGACAAAAACTGGAGAGAAATGGTGAGGGAGGACGAACCCTGGCCTCGAGCCTCCGTATCGAGTCGTCCCGCGCGGCCAGCTCCGCTCGCAGCTCCCGGGCCTCCCTACGGTGCTCCTCCGCCGCCGCCTCCCACCTCTGCGCTAGATTGCCAGAACACACAAACCTCCATCAGCGGACGTGGCACAGGACCCTAAACACCGAGAGAAGCCCTCACCTGGCCGGCGTCGCGGAGCTCCTCGCGGGCGCCGCGCTCCCGCTCCTGCGAACGGGAAACGGGGGCCGATTGTTAGTGCGCGGGTCTGGAAGAGTCTAGAAGGCCAGGCGGGGTGGACGGTTGGCTAACGCGGAGAAGGCGGAACTCAGAGACGAGGGCGAGGAGCTGCAGCTGCAGCTGCGACAGCGCCGCCGCCTCGGGCTCCATTGCCGCCGCGCAGGGCAGTCGCCGGGTTCCCGGCTCCCGTGGCGTGTTGTAAACGATCGTAAATTTCTAGAATGAGCGACGAAACGAACCAGAACCAGCCAACCAACCGAATAAGCTGCGGCTTGGCTCTTGCAGCGCTGATGCCCAGGAAGTTTAGGCCCGCTTAAACGCTGGGCTGGACCGTTAAAAGCAGGCACGACCGCACGAGGAGCGTGTTGCCTGTTCGCTTGTTCGTAAACGATCGTAAATTTTCAGTCGAGAACGATGTTTTTCTCTCACACCAAACCAGTCAGCAGTAAATAATCCACGATACGATACGGCCTCCCGAACAGGCTGTAAGCCTATTTGTTTGGCTGTGACTTGTCGTAAATGATCGTAAATTTTTAGCAGAAACAATATTTTTCTCTCACACAAACCAGCCAGCAGTACTTCTTCACGAACCAGCAACGAAACGAACCAGCCAACCGAACAGGCTAAATCCTTCCTAAACAAAAATGAAGCAATTGCAAGCCCTGTGGGCCCAGGTTATTCAGCACAACAACCCTCAGCATTTTGCTAATAAGAAAACATTTTTACGTAGATCGGAAAAAACCTCGAAGTTTTGCCTCACCCATACATTGGTCATTGGCCATTGAACGGGAGAACACCCTTGTATGGTAGGAAACTATAATCGAGCAGCAAGCAAAGGACTTTGCAGTTAAGCCTACAACTGCGAGTAAGTGTCTTCCTAACTCCTATTTTCATTGATCAAGCTTAGGAATAATCTAAAAGGGTTCTTGTAAATGCAGTTATCATTACGTCCTCATTGACATCAATCTGGACAAGAGCAAGATCATGGTTTATACAACTCAAAAAGGTGAAAACATGAACATACTCAACCCCTCTAGATGTCCCAAGTAGTTATACACAATCACTCTTTTCCTGATATAGTGGTCCAGTAGGTATTCTTCAATCTGGTTGTATTCACTCTTCGTAATGTCATATAGGGCCTTTGCGAAGTACCATAAGAAAATCAATGTTATCTAGAACTTGCTGTTATACTCCGTTCTTTCCAGAAACAATGTCATTCTCACTTTTCGAAAAGTCAAATATTTTTATCTTTAATAAAATATATACTCCATCCGTCCTATAAAAAGTGTCATGCTCACTTACCTGGAAGTCAAATATTTTCAACTTTGATTAAATATATAAGAAAATATTAATATTTATGATACATAATTAGTATCGTTATATAGATCATTGAGTATATTTTCATATTAAAATTACTTAAAGATATAAATATTGCTAATATTTTATATAAACCTAGTCAAACTTAATAAAGTTTGAGCAACACGAATCTCATCAACTTACTCGGTACATACGGCTGCAGTTGTTTAGGCTGCTGCTGTGTAGGTTCATTTTTCCTATTGGCTATTGTAGCTGTTAGGGGAGGCTGTGCAGCAACAGCTACAACGCTGCAAAAATCACAACCGATCAGGCCCACGACGACACTTTATTAGACGGAGGGAGTACAATATATGTGGTGCACAATAAGTATATATCATTAGATTAATGGTTGAATATACTTCACCATAAAATTAGATATACAAATGTTACTAATATTTTATACTAACTTAGTTAAATTTAAGAAAGTTTGGCTAGCATAAAATCCCACGCGACACTTATTTTTGGGGAAGAAAGGAGTATGAGTTATTGTCACTTCAAAAGGAGCTTGTCAGGTTCATTATGGATGAGGTAGTGATAAGGGGTGACTCGGTAGTGACAAAGGCTGACGAATTTTGCATTGTATGCAACCGATGTATATGACTATTCTAGGAGTACCAAGCAAATCCGGTCATAGTATTTTTTTTAACGAAATCCTATCTGAATTGAAGACCACCTCCTGCGCCTTTCTTAAAAAAGAAATACTAGGTTTACCGATGTACACACTGGCGGAGCCAAGGGGGGCTGGCAGGGGCCATGGCCCCCCCCCAATGTTTCACAACAACAAAAAATAGTAGTATGACTTAATATTTTTTATTTATATTAAGAAAAAGATTATATAAAATTCTTGTCATATATACCTATTAATATCTTCTAAATAATATAATTATACAAAACACAACTAGATAATAAAATTATCGCAATGAAAAAGACCGAGCCGGTCCCCCCTAAGTATAATTCCTGACGGCCGGCCCCCCCTGAGTATAAATCCTGGCTCCGCCACTGGATGTACACTCGCCATTGGGCACGGCAGTTTCCATGAGCATTCCATGGCGGCCTGCAGGAACTAACCACAATGTGGATCATGATATGGGTTGGCAGAGCCGCCGGGCTGACGATGCGTGCATGAACCTGCATCTTAACATATGCTGTTGCTATATATATGACTCCATGGATGTTATTTGTTGCGCCACCGAAGAAAACGAATCAGCAAGAAGCAGCCTGCAACTGCAATCCACTACTCCGAGGTCGAGAAGAGAATGCAGCAGTCACCGGTGCAAGTGGTGTCGAGGCGCATCGTGAAGCCGCCGCCTCGGCCTCGCGAGCGCGTCCAGCTCACCACCTGGGACCTCTCCTTGCTCTCCGCCGACTACATCCAGAAGGGCCTGCTCTTCGCGCCGCCGCCCTGCTTCTCCACCTTCACCCACCTCGTCGACCACCTCCAGGCCGCCCTCGCCGACGCGATCGCCACCTACTACCCCGTCGCCGGCCGACTCGCCATCGACCGGCACCATGACGACGAGGGCCACGTCGTCGGCTGTTCCGTGTCCGTGGACTGCGCCGGCCAGGGCGTCGAGGTCCTCGAGGCTGTCGCGGACGGCGTCGCGGTCGCCGACGTCGTCCCTCCCGACGCCGATGTCCCGAGCGTCGTCCGATCCTTGTTCCCGCTCAACGAGGCCGTCAACTACGACGGCCACGAGCGCCCGCTCTTCGTCGTCCAGGTCACCCAGCTCGCCGACGGCGTCTTCGTCGGGTTCGTGTACAACCACGCGCTCTCCGACGGCACGGCCTTCTGGAACTTCATCAACGCGTGGGCGGAGATCGCGCGGGCCAGGCTGTCGTCCCCGGCCCCTGGCGGCGGCGCGCGTGTGCTCGCGTCGCGCACGCCGCCCTTTTCGAGAGCTGGTCGCCCGACGGTAGTGGCGCGGCGGCGCCGGTCGTGCTCCCCGTACGCCGACATCGAGGGGCTCATCGCGAGGCCGACGCTGCTGCCGCCACCGCAGAGGGACCGGATGCTGCACTTCTCGGCGGAGTCTCTAGCGGCGCTCAAGGAGCATGCACGGCAGGAGCTCCTGGCAGCCGGGGACACTGCCGGGGCGGCCGCCGTGACAAGTTTCCAGGCGCTGAGCTCGCTGCTATGGAGGTGCTTCGTCCGCGCGCGGCGCACGGCGCCGGACCAGGAGGTGGTGTTCCGCGCGTCCGCCAACAACCGCGGGCGGCTCCGGCCGCCGCTGCCGGCGGAGTACTTCGGGAACGCCATCAACGCCGTCTCGACGGAGGCGGTGCGCGCGTCGGAGCTGCTGGCGCGCGGGCACGGGTGGGCGGCGGCCGCCGTGGGCCGCGCGGTGGCGGCGCACACGGACGCGGGCATCCGAGCGCTCGCGGCGGCCTGGGCGGCGAAGCCGGGGCTGTTGGCGTTCAGGCTGTTCGACCCGAACGCGATGTTCATCAGCAGCTCGCCCCGGTTCGACATGTACGGCTGCGACTTCGGGTGGGGAAAGGCGCTGGCGGTGCGGGGCGGCAAGGCCAACAAGTACGACGGCAAGGTGTCGTTGTTCCCGGGGCGGGAGGGCGGAGGCAGCATCGACGCGGAGGTGGTGCTGACGCCGGAGCACATGGTAGCGCTGGAGCAGGACGACGAGTTCTGGGCTGCCGTGTCGCCGGACGTGCAGCCGGCGACGAAATAAATATTGAAGCTTTTGAGTCGTTATTACTACTGCCACTGCTACTACAGTACGGCTACGGCAGCACGGTTGTATGGGAATGTCTATCTTTTCTTGTGTTATTATTATGTATTCAGTCACTAGAGGAGGAGCCTTCGACTTTGAGTAACAATAGTTGGTTAACTTGCAATAAGACTATATAGGTTGTTCCTAGTCCTAGCCGCACCCTGCATGAACTTTCGCAATGATACGTGGCGTGCCAAACACCCAGACAGGTCTGATGAGGGAAATGCATTCTGTTCTACGGCATACAGTACATGGTACTATGTAGACATATAGATTGCGTTGCCATAATGGTACGACGAGGACGTCCGTCCCGTGACTCCCGTCCGGATGCATTAAAAAAAATCTCGTCCACTCGTTCCACTCCTCGCGGCGCCTCCATCCCATGCATTGCCCGCAGGACCTCCACCCGTCGCTGCGCTTACCACTGGCCCCTTCTTCCCGTCCCCCACCCAGCCAGAGCTCCCCGCCGGCCCCTTCTTCCCACCCCCGACTGGTTAGAGCATTTTTTTTATTTTTAGGTAGTCCCCCGACGGAGGGAGTACCAAACTCAAAATAAACTACCCAAAGTTACAAAAAAAAAAGAAAGAAATTGTACTCCCTCGGTTACAGACATAACATAAATCAAGGTTTGATGAAATTCTATGTTTTAGGTAGTTGTACTCCCTTCCTTTGTTGCCTGAATAAATCAGACCTTATAGTTATCTTAAGTCAATATTTTAAGTTTGATCATATTTATAGGAAAGAGCGCTTAGATTTATGACACCACATTAACATAATTAAAAACACCGTAAACTATATTTTTATAATATACTCATTCAATGTCATAAATATTTGTATTTTTATACACATTTAGTTAAACATAGATTTTTTTATTTAAGACAACTTTAGAAATTGATTTATTTACAAACGAAAGGAATATGATGTTGTAACTACCGTGGGTCCCCTAAATCCTGTCGAATCTAGCGTTTTGCATTTTGCATACGTAAGCCTAGAGTGTTATTTTTTTCCCCACGTACTCCCTCTATCCCAAATAATCCATGTATCAATTATTAAAAAGTCAAAACTTAAAACAATAGAAATTAGTATCGATATATGTATCTTTAAATAAGTTTATTATAAAAATATATTATATGTTTAATCCAATGACAATAAATATTCATCATGAATACTAATACATTTCTATATATAGTTGGAAGTGCTTGTTTTCGTATTGGAAGTGCTGAATCGCAACACGCACCGCCAACCGCCTTCAATCATCTAGCACGTCCATTGGTACCAGCCTCTCAATTCACACAAGTGATACATCGCTGTGGCCGCGGTGTCGCGAGAAGTGGCGTTGAGGAGCAGAAGCACGCTTGGGGCCCCAAACCAAGCACGAGGAAAGAAAGAAACTTTCGGCGTGTCCCCAGGCCGACAATGACGGGGAGGCGGCAGTGCAACAGGCCAATCGGGCACGCAGGCGGCGTGGTTCATCTGGGCTGTGGCGCCCGACGCGCAGCAGGCTGGCGCCCATACCCCACGCGGCATGAGGGACGGAGAAGCGGAGCGACGGTGCGAGCACCTGCACGGTAGGCCGAAGCGCGTCTCTCGCGTGTCTTTGGGCGCACTATTTCGAGAGAAGCAAGATCGAGCCCGCAAGGCAGGCGAGCCAGGCAGCGATCGAGGGCGCCGCTGCCGCGCCAAGATCGGTGCCACGCCAAGATGGCAATAGGCGCGCCAAAAGTGTTAGTTTTGAAAAAAAAAATCAAACAGTGTTAGATTTAAAATTAGTTTACAAAAAGTGTTAAAAATAAAAAAAATCATTAGAGCTTGTTTGGCGTGACTGCTTGGCGTGTGGTCGGCCCCTTCCTCCCGGCCATCGC
The DNA here is from genome assembly GCA_904845875.1 of Miscanthus lutarioriparius. Taxonomy (NCBI): domain Eukaryota; kingdom Viridiplantae; phylum Streptophyta; class Magnoliopsida; order Poales; family Poaceae; genus Miscanthus; species Miscanthus lutarioriparius. The sequence goes on from CAJGYO010000236.1 coordinate 110,220, forward strand.
CTGGCCAGAGCCCGCCGACGGCCTGCGCCATCGCTAGCCTATCCCCGCCTTCCCCTCCGCTCGCCTACGACGGCGGCAACCCACATCCCAGCCAAAGCTCGCCAGCAGCCTTTCCCCGCCGCCCCCTCCACTCACCTCTAGAAGGGGCCACGACGGCGTTGCCCTCCACCTGCCCATCCCCCGCCTACGTTGCGTCGTACGGAAGAAGAAGGTTGAAAACGCATGTTGCAAGCCTAAGTTTGAGGTGTTTCAGATGTTTCATAGGTACGTTGCAAGTGCTTTATAAGGATGTTGCAAAAGTAGATCGGGCTATTGCAATGGTTGTACACGTATGTTGTAAGCTTCTGTTCCTAATGTTTCATCTATTTTTTCAGATGTATGTTGCAAGTGTGTTTATTTGGATGTTGCATATGTTCCACACATATGTTGCAAGTGTTTTATCTCGATGTTGTGTTTTTACAACGGTGTTGAGGTGTTTTTGCAAGTGTTTCAGATGCATGTTTTCAAGTGTTTCATCTGTCTTTAGACATATATTGCAAATGTTGCATCTAGATGTTGTAAAAGTGAATGGGGTGTTGCATCTCGCTTCCTCCTTGTCTTTGGCTGCCTCGCCTCAGTGTCTCCATCTTCTCTCAGTGATGGCTGGGCATCCAAACCAGAGGCGCAGGCGGGCGCCGCCCCTCCCCTTCTTCTCGGTGCTAGCGGCGCGGCGTGGGATGGCGGCACGTTAGGCGAGTGGCTGAAAGGTCTTTGTTTGGTTTTGGTAATTGAGTGACAACCTTAGGTGCACTAATATGTGTTTGAGTGAGATACACAAGTGATCAGTCCATAAGTACATGTGTGTGAGCAACATATACCATGGAGGTGAAAATGGCTTGGAGATGTTGCAAAGCTCACTCATGTGATGAAGGAGCTTATTGTACATGAGACATGACATTTAGTCATGTGACTAAGGTGGAGAAGATCAAGACATAACTTGGCTCGATGGACCGGTTGCAAGTGTGAAGGACCAGTTGAGTGATGACTTGGCGTTGATGGACCGAAGCGATGGTGAAGAGCAAGTGAAGTCAAGATCGATGAAACAATATGGTCACATGATGATATGGAGTAGATCATATCATTGTTGATCATGTTGGTGCATGTGTTGCATCAACATCGGAGGAGTTGGAATGAAATGCGCAAGGCAAAAGTATAACCTAGGACATTTCATTTCATCGGTCATAGGTGTGTAGAGAAGTTGACGACCGGGTTTAGGATAGATGGCCGTACTATCAAGAGGGGCAAACTTGTTTGCATATCGGTCATCTAGTGCCACTCGAGTGATCTAACTTTGCATCGTTGCTAGGATCGAGTGGCGTGGCAAGTTGAGTGGCTAATCCTTTGAAAAATGATTGTGAAAATGCTAACACATATACACATGATGGTGTACACTTGGTGGTGTTGGCACATTTGCAAAGGAGAAGAAGTTGGTGAAGAAAAGGAGTTGAAAGCGCTGGTCACAGGGTGACCGGATGCGTCCGACATGTGGACCGGACGCGTCCGGTATCTGACTTAGGCGGCAGAGTTCCCGACGTGACCGGACGCATCCGATATCTATACCGGATGCTTCTGGTATTCTGGCTGGGCACGGGTAGAGTTGCCAAGGTGACCGAACTCTGGCTCATAGCAGTGACCGGACGCTGAGCAATCGCTGTTTAGCGTCAGGTCATGGTGACGTGGGGCGCAGGTGTTGACCCAGAAAGGAATGAACGCAGGGGCACGTCTCGTCGGGTGTACCGGACGCGTCCGGTGGGTCCTCAGCGGCTCTGGGAGCTCTCTGGACTTGACCTGGCTCTGCCTCGCTTGCGTCCGGTTATTTTCAAGCTATGCGTCCAATCAGGTGGTGTTCGCGCGTATCAGAGCTAGCCATTGGGCGCCACGGCTACTTCGTTTGAAGAGGGACACATGGAGGTCGAGCAACGACCGAACGTAGCGTGTTCGGTCGCCACACCGGACGCGTCCGATGTGCACGAGCTGCGCATTCGATTAGTGCGCAGAATGCCCAGTGAAGGGGTAACGGTTAGTTTAGCCCATGGGGCCATAAATAGAAGTGGTGTTCGGCCTTTGGCCGATTGCTGAGCACCCTTAAGCCTTGGTGGCTTTGTGTAGGTGTGCTTGGGAGCCCTCTAACTCACTTGTGCTTGATAGTGATCATCCGATTGAGTGAGCGATTCTAGTGCGATTGTATCATGAGGTTGCATCGAGTGGCACTAGCTATTCGAGTTGTAATCCGGTGGTGCTTGTTACTCTTGGAGGTTGCCACCTCCTAGATGGCTTAGTGGCTTGTGACTCCGTTGAAGCACGCGAGAAGATTGTGCGGTGCTCTGGAGGAGGATTTGTGAGGGGGATTGTGCTCACCCCGCGGGGATCGCGAAGAGCAACTCTATTTGTGCGTGTCATTGAGCTACCCTTACTTTCGAGGTAGGTTCTTGCGGTGCCCGACGTGCGGGCTTGGCGGGTGATGCCAATTAGCCGCCGAACCACCAAGTGAGCGGTTGACACAACAGGGGACTAGCGTGTTGGCAAGCACGTGAACCTCAGGATAAAATTATCGTGTCATCCTTGTCTTCCCGTTGGTTTGCATCCTCGTTACACAAGCTTGTATTTACTTTCATATACTTGTGCTTGTGTAGTTGCTCTAGTAATTAGTTGACTTGTGTAGTTGGCTAGTTACCTTCTTGCTTGTGTAGCATAGAAGTAGTTCCCTTACGTGGCTTATTTGGTTTTAGTAATCTTGTTAATCATATTGCTTAGTTTGTGTAGCTAAGTAATTTGCGCTCTCTAATTTAGCTTGTGTAGCCTTGTTATTGAGCATTGCTAGTGAGCTTAGGAGCTTTGTGCTTTTGCTTACTAGATTGTGTAGGAGCTTCCTCGGTTGTGCAGACTACTAGTGCATAGGTTTGTGTGACCTTGCTCTAGAATTGTTTAGGTGAGCTCTAGCTAGCCCGGCACCTTTGTTGCTTCATTTGGATCTTTATAAGGTGCTTGTGAACTTAGATAGAGGGCTATAGTCTTGGCTAGACCGATAGTTTTAATTCCGCATTTGTTTCGGTTAGCCGACGTGTTTAATTTTTAGAAAGGACTATTCATCCCCCTCTAGTTTGCCCTCTAGTCTTCACCGACCCGAGAGGATGGCGAACTTCATGCTAGATGTTGTTTGTGACACACACATTTTGATGGCACACACTTTGCACGGTGGATATACCATATGCTTTATCATTCTCGTGCAATGGGTCCAAAGGAGTGGTGGATCATTGTTGTTGGCTTTTTTCTCGTGATGCTTTGGATAAGAGAAATCTAACCCAAGCTCAAAAGGATTGCTTGCAACTTGATACATGTGCTCAATATTATCTAACGTGTGCTTTGCATGAAGATATTTTTAGACATGTGTGGGACTTGGATAGTGCTCATGATATGTGGATGGCACTCCAAACCTTCTTCGGTGACTCCTCCACAAGTGATGATGGAAAGTTCAAGAAGGAGGATGATCACAAGGAGGAGGCGCATGAGTGTGTTGAGCATGACCACAATTTGGTGATTGTGGAAGTGTTGGTGCAGGACCCACATGATACCCCGCAAGGAAGAGAGAAGATCTAGTCTAACTAGGATTCTCCCCATGTAATTTTAGTAGTAGTATTATCATGTAATCCTACTAAGAACTCTCATTATAAACTGACTAGGATTCTGACCTCCTGACTATATAAAGGAGGGCAGGGTTCCTAGAGACGGGAGATGAGGACTTTTACAACACAACACTTCACAATCAATCCAACGCAAGGCTAACGCCGACTGGATGTAGGGCTATTACTCGATCAGCGATCGAGGGTCCGAACCAGGATCAATCGACTGTCTCTTGCGTTCACCGTCGAGTTCCGCATACGCTGAAGCCCGAACAATACTGTCCTAGGGACCCCCGTGGTAGGCTATCGGTGGTCAAACATCGATAGCTGGCGCGCCAGGTAGGGGCCTTCGACGAATTTGCATCCGAGAGCTCAATGGACCTCGACAGCATGATCTTCTCGACGGGATCAACTTTCATCTTCGGCTCATGGATCTACGAGGCGGACGACAATGGCAAGCTCCAAAGCCGTCTCCTCAAAGATTCGAATCACAATGAAGACTATTCTATTTCAGCAACTACGACAGATCAAATCTTCAGGAGATTCGCGTAGCTCATGATGTCCGATTCAACTCAGGTTTCACGGCTTTGCGCATCCGACTAGTTGGCTAATGTGCCATGTATTGCTGACTTCTTTCTCATCTTCAGTTATTAACTTGTACGTGCCTGGTCTAGTGACTTTTGAGACAATAAAAGGACCTTCCCATGGATTGAGTAGTTTATGGCGTCCGTCAGTTTTTTGTATTCTTCTTAGCACTAGGTCTCCGACTTGTAGTGATCAAGGCTGGGTATTCTTGTTGTGGTGGCGTCTTAATCCTTGGAGGTATCTTGCTGATTGAAGGGTAGTGTTTACCCTGACTTCTTCTGTAGTGTCGAGTTCTAATCTTCTGGTGTGTTCTGCTTCTCCTTCGTCATACTGTTCTATCCTTGGCGGCGTAAAACTAGTCAGCACCCAAAGGGGAGTACTTTTTTCTTCAAAAAGGTACACTCCACGTGAAGATCTCACAGAGCGCTACATGGTTTCGCTCAAGAAAGCACTCGGACGACGCTTGTTCCTGCTCGACAAGGCCTGAAAGAACAAGATGAGGCTTCCAGAGCTCAACCATGAAGTGCTCGGGGGCTTGTCGGTGTGGGACCCACAGGATACCCCGCAAGGAAGAGAGAAGATCTAGTCTAACTAGGATTCTCCCCATGTAATCTTAGTAGTAGTATTATCCTATAATCCTACTAAAAACTCTCATTATAAACCGACTAGGATTCTGACCTCCTGACTATATGAAGGAGGGCAGGGTTCCTAGAGACGGGAGATGAGGACTTTTACAACACAACACTTCACAATCAATCCAACGCAAGGCTAACGCCGACTAGACGTAGGGCTATTACTCGATCAGCGATCGAGGGTCTGAACCAGGATAAATCGACTATCTCTTGCGTTCACCGTCAAGTTCCGCATACGCTGAAGCCCGAACAATACTGCCTCGGGGACCCTCGTGGCAGGCTATCGGTGGTCAAACATCGACAGGAAGATTACTCCACCTCATGGTCAAGTGACGATGATGATGATACTACCACAAGTTCACTTGACAAGATTGATGATGATGATGATGCCTCAAGTGATGCCAATGATGATGCTACTCCATGCACACTTGATGGTGATGATTATGGATCATGCCCGAATGACATTGCTACTACAAGCTCTCCAACTACATCACATTGCTTCATTCATAAGGTGACACTAAGGTATTTAATGCTAATGTGGTTGATCATGTTGATTCATATGATGAGCTTGTTAGTATACTTGCTAGCATGACCATGTCTTTAGAAAATGAGAAAACAAAAACATTAAAATTGGAAAATGAAAACTCATTTCTAAAGAACTCATGTGAAGAACATAAGCACTTACTTGATGTTCTTAAATCTTCACATGGTGAGCTAAAATTGACTCATGAGACACTACTTGCATCTCATGAAGAATTATTAGATCAACATGCTTGTCTCATTAAATTGTTTTCAAAGAAAATTAAAAGGAATGAGAGCTCATCACATGGGTCAATTGATCAATCACATATTGTTGCTAACCCTTGTGATGTAGGCAAGAAGCATGTATCCACCTCTTGTGATGATTTATTAGCTATGCCATGTTCTTCACATATAGATGCTTGTTCTACGTCTATGTCTTGTGAGACTAACATTTTGAAGGAGAACATTGAGCTCAAAAGTGAAGTGAAGAATTTGAGCAACAAGTTAGAGAGGTGCTACAACTCAAAAGTCACCTTTGAGCACATGTTGAAGACTCAAAGAAACTTCGGTGACAAGAGTGGCCTTGGCTTCAAGAAGAATATGACAAAGGGTGAAAGAAAGAGAGAAAAGAAGATGAAGAAGCTAGAGAAAGAGAAGCTTTCTCATTTCATGTGCTATCAGTGTCATGAAGTGGGACATCTGGCTAATACTTGCCCAAACAAAGAGAAGCTCAAGGAGATGAAGGAAGAAGAAAGGCTCAAGCATGTCAAGTGCTTCAAGTGCCGCATATAGGGTCACCTAACCTCTATGTGCCCAACCAAGCAAGTGGTAGAGCAACAAGTTGAGTCTCAATCAAAGCCACAAGTTGAGCAAGAAAAGAAGCCCCAAGAGCAAATCAAGTTCAACCATGATGATGGTAGTGACTTGATGATGATGAAGAAGAAGACAAGAAGGGGTGGAAGAGCAAGGCATCCAATGCTTATCCAAGATGCCAAGATGGTGAGCAAGAATCAAGACAAGAAAAGAGATTGTGCTCACATCAAGTGCTTCAAGTGTGGAGACATAAGACACTTTGCCTCGGGGAGTCCTACCAAGCTTGAGAAGAAGGCTCAAGTAACTCATAAGAGGTAAGGCAATGAGGAGCACCACATGAGCAAGGAAGAAAAGGCTTAATCAAAGAGAAAGGGCTACTCATGCCGGGAAAGGGGACACATGGCACATTCATGTCCCCTAGGTAACACTCCTAAGTCTATTTCAATTAATGATGATTCTATGCTTAGGAAGGATAGCAATGGTACCTCATTGGTTGCAATCGCAAAACATCCCGCTACTCATACTAAGGCTATGCCTAAGTATGTTGCACCTTACTTGAGAGGACCCAAACTAGTTTGGGTACCATCAAAGAGTGGATGATTGTTTGTAGGTACCATGGCATTGAAGGCTTGACTCAATTTATTTCACATTGATCATCATATGTTGAGTCAAGTATTAAAGCTTAATGCAATCCTATCCCAATGCCAAGCTAAGAATTAGTGAAGTCCAAATGTGCTACAACATACAAGTGTCATTTTCAAGTTGTGGGTGATTTATTAGAATTATTTGTTGGCTTGGAAATAATTGAGTGAAAGCTTGCTATGGATGATCATGAGCTAACCAAGGTATGTCTCTAGTTGATCAAATTCATTTGGGTGCATATGAGTTGATTGAATTGGAAATATATGCAATGTTGCTTGCTATAAGATGGTTGAATGGATAAAATGCTTAGTAATCAAGTTTGGATTAATTTGAGTTGGATAAATTCATGAGATGACTTTGAGTAAGTGGATTGGATGGATATATGTCTTGTGAAAGTATTCATGCAAGTTGATTTCAAGTTTGATTCACATTTGATGAAGAATAGCTCAAGTATTGAAATTTGTCCTATAAGTGAAAATCTGAGTGAGCTGTGATCTTAGCCATGTTTGAGTGATCAAATCTATTTGGATTAGCTTGAAATTTGGTATGCATGCTCTAGACTTATGGTATTAGTTTATGCACAAATTTAATAAGAATTGGATAAGAAATGCTTCGGTTTTGGAGTAGATCTTGTCAGCTATAGTGCAACAGTTTTCAGCATGTAGCAGTGGTAGAAGATTTGAAATCAGATAGCAATCTAGAAGTCAAATGAAACTGAAGTTTTTACAGTAGCTAGACGACTTAGTGAACCACATCTCCACCAAAATTCATGGCTTTTGGATTTGTACATTGGGAGATATGCATTTTTCTTTGAAGGGTACAGAATCTGCCAAGAAAAGTAACAATAATTAGATTAATCAAGAGTCACTTTGATTGAAAGGTCATCAAGTTGGAAACATGTTTACAAGTGTTTGAGGTACCTAAGTTTGGTTTTGGATTGATCTAGAAGCATGACAAGCAAAGAGTACAAGGCTATTTGATTGTGGAGTATACTTGGCACACATTTAGTACTCAAATTGAAAGATCAAGATTAAACTCAAGATGAAGATGAGGTTTGAGTTCTAGTGACTATTGGAGATCATTTGGTAGAAAGAAAATGACTTAAAAAAGGATTCAAGGATATTTATCAAGTTAGGTCCATCACTTGGATCAATCAATCAAGTTATTTCAAGTGAGTATCAAGAATGGTTCTTTGGAGAAATGTCACTTCTCCCTAGTATGAGGGCTTGCCACCTATGTGTAGGTAAACCAAGTGTGGTGCTTGGAAGGCTAATATGGAAGTGGTAATCCGATGAACATTTGAGATGTTTAGTTGAAGCAATCAAAAGGATTGATCAAGAAAAGCAACACCCAAAAGAGAGCTAGTCATGATATTTCAAGTGGTATTCTCACATTAATGCTCTCATGCAAGCAAAGATAGAATGAAGAAGCAAGCCAACCACATCATGATAGTGCACTTGATCATTAGTGGTTCTCATGTCATATGGGTGAAGAGTGGATTTCATATTGATGATTGGTCTTTAACAAGCTTATAATTGGACTTCACATTGCTATTGGGGTAATGAATTAGAATCTATGTGACTATCCTCTACTCCAACATAGCAAATGTATCAGTGTAATTGCATGATCATTTCATCCCTTACTAGTATGCAGTTAGTGCATATAGTTCATACTTCATAGGATCATGCATAACAAATGAAAATTTTAAATTCATAGCCTACCACTATTGCTTGAATGATTAATTGATCTAGTGGTTAGTATATGAATTTGTTCATGAGCTAGTGAACTCAAGTACTTGATCTATTTCGGATTGCTAACAAGTGACAAGTACAACATTGGCAAGATAACCCTTGTAAGAGGTGTGAAGAAGCTTGTCATTGGTTCAAACCACACTTGGAGGTCGAGCAACGACCGAACGTAGCGTGTTCGGTCGCCACACCGGACGCGTCCGGTGTGCACGAGCTGCGCATTCGATCAGTGCGCAGAATGCCCAGTGAAGGGGTAACGGTTAGTTTAGCCCATGGGGCCATAAATAGAAGTGGTGTTCGGCCTTTGGCCGATTGCTGAGCACCCTTAAGCCTTGGTGGCTTTGTGTAGGTGTGCTTGGGAGCCCTCTAACTCACTTGTGCTTGATAGCGATCATCCGATTGAGTGAGCGATTCTAGTACGATTGTATCGTGAGGTTGCATCGAGTGGCACTAGCTGTTCGAGTTGTAATCCGGTGGTGCTTGTTACTCTTGGAGGTTGCCACCTCCTAGATGGCTTAGTGGCTTGTGACTCCGTTGAAGCACGCGAGAAGATTGTGCGGTGCTCCGGAGGAGGATTTGTGAGGGGGATTGTGCTCACCCCGCGGGGATCGCGAAGAGCAACTCTATTTGTGCGTGTCATTGAGCTACCCTTACTTTCGAGGTAGGTTCTTGCGGTGCCCGACGTGCAGGCTTGGCGGGTGATGCCAATTAGCCACCGAACCACCAAGTGAGTGGTTGACACAACAGGGGACTAGCGTGTTGGCAAGCACGTGAACCTCAGGATAAAATTATCGTGTCATCCTTGTCTTCCCGTTGGTTTGCATCCTCATTACACAAGCTTGTATTTACTTTCATATACTTGTGCTTGTGTAGTTGCTCTAGTAATTAGTTGACTTGTGTAGTTGGCTAGTTACCTTCTTGCTTGTGTATCATAGAAGTAGTTACCTTGCGTGGCTTATTTGGTTTTAGTAACCTTGTTAGTCACATTGCTTAGTTTGTGTAGCTAAGTAATTTGCGCTCTCTAATTTGTCTTGTGTAGCCTTGTTATTGAGCATCGCTAGTGAGCTTAGGAGCTTTGTGCTTTTTCTTACTAGATTGTGTAGGAGCTCCCTCGGTTGTGCAAAGTACTAGCGCATAGGTTTGTGTGACCTTGCTCTAGAATTGTTTAAGTGAGCTCTAGCTAGCCTGGCACCTTTGTTGCTTCATTAGAATTTTTGTAAGGTGCTTGTGAATTTACATAGAGATATGTAGTCTTGGTTAGACCGATAGTTTTAATTTCGTATTTGTTTCGGTTAGCCGACATGTTTAATTTTTAGAAAGGACAATTCACCCCCCTCTAGTCCACCATCTCGACCCTACAGTGGCACGGACAGATGCTCCTTCTATTACACTATTTCATGGTTCTGTAGCTAAGATCAGACGAGTCCTGTGGTGGTAAGTGTCGGATAGATCATAGATACGTCCGAACGCGTCCTTGGGTCGAGCACCCAGACACTAGTCGTCCCAATTTCGTTGCACCAAGAGTCTGAAGCCATTGATCCTTCGTCAGAAAGGTGGTGCACCATATACACAAGGCAATCTCCCAAATACTCAGGGAAGATAGTTGCTGTCGGGTTCATAAACCCGGGGTCCCTGATGGACCAGGTTCCCAACAAAGGCTCGGCCCGATAGACAACGTTGCGAACGACGCGCAACTCTTGGGCCGGCCCTAACATCTAAAACGACAGGCCAGAAGGACAATCCAATCTCCTACCGGAAGGCCTGGACGAGGAGGAAAGGCACCCGCTTCTGACTCCGGCCCACCTCTCCAACCGAAAGGCCTCACGAAGAAGGAACAACACTCGCTTCCGACATCGGCCCACCTCCGGATGGCCTCACCGACCGGAAGACATAGCCAAACACTACTTCCAACTCTGACCCGCGTCTCTGACTAGGGATGCACCAAACCCCTGCTCACTGCTTTTCTCCAACTGGCGCAATCAGAGCCGACTAGGACCAACCAACCTGGGACGCCCGCTCGGTAAGGACCAGGAAACGGATGGAGAAAGTAAGGCAGGGCACTCAAGTCAACCGCAATACTAAGGACCATACCCTGTGCACCTGCAGGACAGTACCCCACGACCTCCCTGGCATGACAGAACCGAAGCAGTGTTGTAGGCGTCGACATTTTCCCCTATAGTATTGTGGGCGCCATCAACTCCCATACCAGACAAGTACGGTAAGGCTCCCCCCACGTGCCTTTGAGGCATCGACAGTGTTGTGGGCGTCGGCATTTACCGTGCTAGGCATCAACAGTATGGTAGGCACCGACGTCTACCATACCAGAAGATGACACAACCTCCCACGTGCATCTAATATTAAACAGTATTGTGGGCGCCTACCATCATCTTGTACCCACCGGCGTGGGCAACAAGACTTAGTAGCATATATACTCTCTCCCTCTCACTTGTAAGGCTATCCCCTTCATCTATAAAAGGGGATGTACTCTCTCCCAAAAGACGGTTCATTCAGATCGATCAAGTTCACTAGGACACAACAACAGAACCACCAGGTTCAAACCACAAGCACACACTCGAACACTTAGCACATAGCACGGCTCCCATCACTCTCGGCCCTTCAGACCAGAGTCCGACCGGACCTCTTGTACCCCCCATCTTTCTCCTTCTCGTTTGTAACCCCACTACAAACTTTGAGCGCCTAGGCTCAGGAATAAAGTCACCGACCGACTCAAACTAGACGTAGGGCACGTTGCCTGAACTAGTATAAACCCTGTGTCATTGAGTGCTAGGCCATCTTCGATCGCAACGTACGGCAAAACAACAAATATTTATGTGTTGGTCATTTTCTGCACCGACAGTTGGCGTCGTCCATGGGGAAGACGCTGTACGTTCAACACTTTTTGGTCATCGGATGGCCCACTTTTCCGCCACCTTCGTCGTGGCGGGCTCAAGCGATACGACTCACTTTGGCTCACTAGAGTTTCCTGCATTCCCACCTGTTGGGATGTGGGTTCCGCCCGTCTTCAAGCCATCCCAAGCCTTCCTCTTCGGAAGCCTGGACTTCATCATCGACCGGCTCGGTGTACTACACCTCCATGAGGAGGCACTTGCTCCGGCGTCCGTCGGAGGGGCGCCCTCCATCCGCTCTAGGACGCACGACGACATCAACGACGAGGCGCCTGCGCTTCATTCCGAGCAAACTCTCTGCTCAAACCCTGCTGGGAGTAATGTGCATACTGTTATTTACTCTTTATTTACTATCTCTCGCCGATTATCCAGAGGGACCATATTGTCCGCACCGCAAACACTGTACAACCGGTTCCCCTGTGGCCTCACATCACTCGTGGATGCGTGCGCTTGGGGGCTCCGAAGGACGCTGGCGCTGCCCCCTCTCACATCCAAATTCGTGGGAATGGCGACTTATGCTCCCACCATTTTCCATGAACTCCTGGATGACGAGGTTGAGAGCGACGGCTCCAGCATCGGCGACGTGGCACCTAGCCACCGTCCGTCCTGGGAGTGCACTATGGCGGACGCTCCTAGACAGCCACCGGTGGTTGCAGAGTCTGTGCAGACTCACACCCCTCTGGACCTGTGTGCGGGGGCCCTCACGCTTGCATAAGAGCATGCTGAGGAGCTACGACGATAGCGGCAGAACCAGCCGCTGCCTGTGCTGGCACGCTTGGTGCAGCATGTTGCGCCCCACCAGGTCTAGCATGACATCCTGAATGAGGGGAACGACCCCCCATAGTTCGCTCGGGCTAGCCAGAACATCACCGCTACGGCAATGCTTCTGCGTGGCGTTCCTGAGCCCGTCGACCCCAAGAGTGGGCGGTCTACCAGGCCTCCGAGCGCTGGTAGAAGCCACCACCGTTCAATAGGTGGAAAGCTCCACATCGCGACTCCAACACGCGCCCTCTCTCCCCACTAAGGGAGTGGGGACGCACCAGACGGGTTGCTCCATCCGCTCACCGCTACAGCCACCAAGCGCGGCTCAGGAGGCAGCGGTTGCACCGCGGCCCGACCTGGCACCTGCTCCACACTGACCGCTAGTACGCGAATGGTTCAGTCCACACCAAGACGCTCGCAGCATCATCAGCAGTTGGCATCTGGCCCGACATGATGATGACGTCCACCGGGTGACAATGAGGGCAGGCGACACGAGTTCTGGCGAACCATCGAGGGGAGCGGTGACATGCTGATGCATCCGGCCCAAGTGGGGTTGGCCGAGGCCCAATAAATTAAGGCTGCCCGGACCCCAACAGTTCTCAGGCACACCCACTCGGGGAAATGCCCAATGTCCCTAAAAGACTAGTCCAATAGGGGAAGGGTGGCTCTCCCTTTTATGGTGGCTTCCTCCTCCCAAGCTAAGCAAGGTGGGATTATTCAGAGGCTCACACGATAGCCGCCCGACTACAACTAGGCCACTTGACCCCTTTGTTGCGTCTTTGCCAGCGGTTAATAGTGGAGGATGTCCTCATCATTCCCACCCCCTTAAACAAGGGCCCATCTCTGATACCAAATGATGCATCCGACCCAAGTGGGGTTGGCCGAGGCCCAATAAATTAAGGCTGCCCGGACCCCAATAGTTCTCAGGCACACCCACTCGGGGAAAGGCCCAATGTCCCTAAAAGACTAGTCCAATAGGGGAAGGGTGGCTCTCCCTTTTAAGGTGGCTTCCTCCTCCCAAGCTAAGCAAGGTGGGATTATTCAGAGGCTCACACGGTAGCCGCCCGACTACAACTAGGCCACTTGGCCCCTTTGTTGCGTCTTTGCCAGCGGTTAATAGTGGAGGATGTCCTCATCACATGCACCCCATGCATGGTCGCCGGCCAGACGACCGGAGTCCCAGCCCTGAGGGCTCGGGGCCATGGGCCTTTAGCTAGTGTATCTGGAGAGCGCCATTCCCACAGCGCTTCCGACCGCCCACAAACATCGCTAAGTACACCGGGGAGACGAACCCTGGTATTTGGCTTGAAGATTTCCGGCTCGCCTACCGAGCCAGAGGGGTGGATGATGACCTTTTCATCATTCAATATCTCCCCATCTATGTGGGGGAACATGTTTAGGCGTGGCTTGAATTCCTCCCGCACGACAGCCTCCATGACTGGGCGGACCTCAAGAGGGTCTTCGTCGAAAATTTCCAAGGAACGTATGTCCGCCCTGGTAACTCCTGGGACCTCAAGAGCTGCCAGCAGGAGCCCAGTGAGTCCTTATGAGATTACATCCGTAGGTTCTCCCAATGATGCAACTCCCTCCCTGATGTCGTTGACATGGACGTCATCAGCGCATTCCTCTCTGGGACGACCTGTGAGTCCCTGATCCACAAGCTTGGCTGCCTGAAGCCCCGTACCACCCGTGACCTGCTCGACGTCGCCACTAACCACACCTCTGGTGAGGAGGCGGTCGGAGCAGTCTTTAACGGAGGCTAGGACAAAGGCAAGGCCAAGCGCACGGACCAAGACGAGGACCCCTCCACACAGAGGGGCAAGAAGAAGAAAAAGGATCGGTGCCGAACGGACAACACCACGTTGGTCGTCGTAGCTGATCACAAGGGCAAGCAGCCCCAGCAGGGCCTGCCTGACCACTTTAACAAGCTCATGGATAGCCCATGCACCAACCACGCCTACCCCATCAAACACCTCTACAAGGACTGCGAGCTCCTCAAACGTTTCCTACGACAGGCCGGCAGGCCGAAAGAAGGAGACGGCAGCCAAGAAAGGAGGCATGGCGGGCAAAGACAGAGATGGCTTCCCCGACCCTGAGGAATGCATCATGATTTTTGGTAGATCTGGTGCCATCTGGTCCAAGCGCCAGCACAAGGTGTGCTATAGGGAGGCATGCGCCGCCGAGATGGTCGTCCCCTCCTTCCTCAGCTGCTCGGAATCTCCAATCACCTTCGATCAGAGGGACCATCCCTCCCACGTCGCGAGACCGGGGCGCTACCCTCTCGTCATCAACCCCATCATCCATAAGAAGCGCCTCACCAAGGTGCTAATGGACGAAGGCAGTTGCCTCAACATCCTCTACGTCGACACCCTTGATGCCATGCGCATCCCCCGATCGGAACTCCGCCTAGCGGGCTCCCCCTTCCATGGGGTGATCCCAGGAGCGTAGGCATACCCACTCGGGCAGATCGACCTGCCCATCACGTTTGGCAACCGAGCCAACTTCCGCTCGGAGGTCATCCACCTTCGAAGTGGTGGACTTTCTAGGGTCCTACCACGCCATCTTGGGGCGGCCATGCTACGCCAAATTCATGGCAATCCCTAACTACACCTACCTCAAGCTAAAGATGCCTAGACCAAACAGTGTCATCACCATGAGCAGCGCCTTTTCGCACACCTTCACGTGTGGCTGCGAGCATTTTGAGCTCACCACCACGGTCATCAACTCGTCCGAGCTCCTATGGCTCGGGGAGTCATCGACACCAGCAGTCTTGGACTACAACAAACCGACCACCTCGACGGCCTTCCACCCGCTCAAGGAAACCAAGGCGATGGGGATCAACCCCACTGACCCAACCAAGATGGTACGGGTCAGGACCCAGCTCTCGGCCAAATAGGAATGCGAGCTCATTGACTTCCTACGCGCCAATCGCGATGTCTTCACATGGAAGCCATCTGACATGCCGGACATACTGTAGGACATCGCTGAGCACGCACTGCGCCTCATCTCAAGCTCAAAGCCCGCTAAGCAACGCCTGTGTCGCTTCAACGATGAGAGGTGCAGGGCCATAGGCAAAGAGATCACCAAACTCCTGGCAGCGGGATTCATCAGAGAGGTATTCCACTCCGACTGGCTTGCCAATCCTGTTCTTGTTAAAAAGAAGACTGGGAAATGGAGAATGTGCGTTGATTATATTGGCCTCAACAAAAAGTGTCCAAATGATCACTTTCCTTTGCCACGCATAGACCAGATAGTCAACTCCACCTCGGGTTGCGAGATCCTCTCCTTTCTGGATGCCTACTCGGGCTATCACCAGATCGCGATGAAAGAGTCCGATCAGCTTGCAACCTTGTTCATCACCCCGTATGGTTCGTACTGCTACGTAACCATGCCTTTTGGCCTGAAGAACGCTGGCGCCACCTACCAAAGGTGCATGCAGCAATGCTTCACCGACCAAATCGACCCGCTCGATTAGCCTGATCAAGCCGAGCGGCCAAAACCAACAATCGTCGTCTATGTTGATGACATAGTGGTCAAAACGGCTCAAGCTTGTGACCTGATCGCAAACTTGGCCGCAACATTCACGAACCTCCGAAGGTTCAACATCAGATTGAATCCCGAGAAATGTGTTTTTGGGGTTCCAAAGGGGAAGCTGCTAGGATACATCGTGTCTGAGCGCGGCATCAAGGCCAACCCCGAAAAGATCATGGCCATCTCCAACATGGGCCCTATATGCAACATCAAGGGCGTACAAAGGCTCACTGGCTATCTGGCCGCCCTGAGCCGATTCATCTCCCGGCTCAGCGAACGGGGGATGCCACTCTAGAAGCTTCTCAAAAAGACGAACGCCTTCATCTGGACCGAGGAAGCTCAGCAGGCTCTGGAGAGCCTCAAAGAGTCATCGACGTCGGCCCCAATCCTCGTCGCTCCCAAACAGGGAGAACCCCTCCTCCTCTATGTCGCGACAAGCAACCACGTGGTAAGCGCCGCACTGGTCGTCGAAAGGGAGCAGCCAAGACACCACCTTAAGGTCCAGCGGCCCGTATACTTCATCGGGGAGGTACTCACCGACCCCAAGGTGCAGAAACTCCTATACGCCGTGCTGATGGCGACCCGAAAGCTCCTGCACTACTTCACCGACCACGAAGTCGTGGTCATCACTTCATACCCGCTCAGGGACATCATCCGCAACCGCGATGCCGTGGGACAGATCTCCAAGTGGGCACTCAAACTCATGGGCCACGACATTAGGTATATCCCCCGTACCGCTATTAAATCTTAGGCTTTCGCGGATTTTGTCACCGAATGGACGGAGGTGCAGCTAGAGACCCCGGACGTCACCCACGAGTACTGGACAATGTACTTCAACGGGTCCATAATGGTGCCTGGCTTGGGGGTTGGAGTGGTTCTGATCTCCCTGGATGGGAGTAGGCTCCACTACGCCATCCACCTCCATTTCTCAGCCTCAAACAATGCCGCAGAATAAGAGGCCCTCATCAATAGGCTGTGCATCACCATCGAGCTCGGCGCTACGTGACTCTACGTCCGCGGTGACTCGGAGTTGGTCGTTGACCAAGTCATGAAGGAGTCCTCCTACAAAAGCCCCCTCTTGGCGGCATAATGCCAAGAGGTGCGCGAGCTCAAGGACAAATTCCAGGGGATCGAGCTGCATCACGTCCCCCGAAAGGACAACGATGCCACCGATTTTCTCACAAAATTTGCCGCCAGGCGAGATCCGTCTCCAAGCGGAATCTTCATCAATGATCTCCACGAGCCGTCTGCCCGCGTCCTGGAAGGTCTGATCCAGACACACCCCGACGCCAAGCCGGCGCTCGGGGGCTCCGACCCCAGTACCTCTATGATGACGACACCCGTTGACATCGCCGTATTGGCACTCGATCAAACCGACTGGCGAGCGCCGCTACTCGCCTACCTCCTCGAGGAGGTTCTCTCGCCCGAAAGGACCGAGGCCCAATGGATCGCTCGATGAGCCAAGACCTTCATCACGCTCGGTGACAAACTCTACAAACGAAGTCCATCGGGGGTGCTCATGAAGTGCATCCCCACCAACTAGGGGAAGCAGCTCCTCCTCGAGGTCCATGCCAGGATTTGCGGACATCACGCGGCCTCGAGGTCGCTGGTTGGAAAAGGCTTTCGCCAAGGTCTTTATTGGCCCACCGCACTACGAGATGCAGAGGAGGTCGTCCATAGGTGTGAGGGATGCCAATTCTACGCTCAGCAAACCCATTTGCCGGCGCAGGAGCTTCAAATCATCCCCATCACCTGGCCGTTCACGGTCTGGGGCCTCGACATGGTAGGACCCCTCAAAAAGGGCACGGATGGCTTCACTCACCTGCTCGTAGTGGTCGACAAGTTCACCAAGAGGATAGAGGCTATGCCCATCACCAATGTTCGCTCGAAAGAGGCGGTCAAATTCTTCCTCGACATCATCTACCGGTTCGACATTCCTAACTACATCATCACTGACCACGGGACTAACTTCACTAAGAAGAAGTTCCTGGACTTCAGTGATGGATACGACATTAGGATCGACTGGGCCTCGATCGGACACCCACGTACTAACGGTCAGGTCGACCGTGCCAATGGCATGGTCCTCCAAGGACTTAAGCCACGCATCTTCGACCGACTCAACAAGTATGTCGGGCGATGGGTTGCAGAGGTCCCAGCGATCCTCTAGAGCCTGAGAATGACCCTAAATCAATCCACAGGGTTCACACCCTTCTTCCTGGCCTACGGAGCAGAAGCAATGCTGCCCTCCGACCTCGACCACGGCGCCCCAAGAGTGAAGGCTTTCGACCGCGACCGAGCCGTGGAAGCTCAGCAAGACACAGTCGACCTGCTCAAGGAGGCCCATGAGACGACCGTCATCCGCTCCGCTCGCTACCAGGAAACTCTCCGCAGGTACCACGAAAGGAAGATCAGGGGGAGGATCCACGAAGTTGGTGATCTCATGCTCCGGAGGACCCAATCAACGAAGGAAAAACACAAGCTCTCTCCACCATGGGAAGGACCCTATACGGTGACCGAAGTGATCCGACCAGGCGCCTACCGACTGAAGGACGACAACGGCAACATTCTTACCAACACTTGGAACATTGAACAGCTATGTTATTTTTCCCCTAAATTCGGTCTTACCATTTTTATTCCACACTTGCTCCTGTAAAGCACCCCAGCCCGAACACTTTTAGCCCGGGTTGCTCGGGGGCTCCATGAGGGTACAATACTAAATACTACATCTCTTTTTTACTATCACATGGTAAATATTTGTCCCTGAACGAAAGCGTATTCCATTCCTTTGATTACCCTACGTGACTTTGTTCTTACTCCCAACCAAACGCACCCCACCATGACCTACGGTTACGAGCAGCCGAGCCCCGCGGGTGAAAGTGCATCTAGCCCTTTAGTGGGTTTTAGATGACTGAATGACAACGTGATTAAGGACTAACCCATTTGCTAAGTGTGGACATGTAATAGGTTATCTCATAGGTACTTAATGAAAGCCAAAATGATGTGTTGTTGTATAAACAATCTAGTTCAAGCATAAGACAACAATGCAAATGCAATTCATACAAAGGCTTATTTGTTGTGGGATTTCCATATACTATGTGAAAGCAAGCTCGTAAGAATTAATTAATGAGACATGAGGGGTTGCATATGGAATGGTCTCATATTTGAAGCTTGCTAAATTGAAATGAAAAAGATAACAATACAAATGAATTGATGATTCAACACAAGATGTGACTTGATGGCTTGAGACGGTGAAGATAGCAAGGAAAGGCTTTGAGGTACTAAGAAAGGGTGAAGGGCAAGCGATGGCTTGGCGGGCGAAGAACCTAGCTAGGGTGAAGAAGGAAGTACTTGCATTTAGTTGAGGTACTAATCAAGCTATGATGGTCATGTTAATGTGGAGGATCAAATCACCATTTGAGTATTTGATGGAAGTGACTTGATGCATTTGGAGTTATTCATATTTGATGAATGGAATCAAGTCACGTGCTCAAGATGGCTATGCTCAAGTGAAAAGATCAATATCAACATGTTGGCACCCTTACTTGATGAAGTTTGAAAGAGATGGCATTAATTCAAAAGAGGTCAACTCAAGCGGTATAAATTTGTTTTTCCTTTAATCTTGAGTTTAATAGGTATGCCGTACTATTAAGAGGGATGCATCGTATTGATAGATAATGTTTCATAAGTGCTCAAGCCAACCCATGTGAGTTTTGAGTATTTGAGAGACAAAAGAGCTAACTTGTGTTTTGCTGGTCTGGCATTGATATCGGACGTGTCCGGTATGTGCCCAGCAACGATAAAATTCTTGTTGTTCTCGGGTTGGTTCGTTGGGAGTTTCGACGGTCGGGAGTTCCAACGTTTCGCACTTAACTGACTTAGAGGGTTCACTGTCTTGGTCATATCGGACATGTCCGGTATGAACGGCTAGAGGCCAACGGCTAGTTTTCTAAAGCCTTGAGGGTTGGGAGTTCTGACTTGAGTCGGGAGTTACGACGGTCGGGAGTTCCGGCATGAGTTGGGAGTTCCGACACCTCACAAACTTCAACTCATTTACTTAGTTTTCAAATATGTTGAGGGTCGGGAGTTCCGATGTGAGCCAGGAGTTCCGACGGTCGGAAGTCCCGGCATTCATTGAGAGTTCCGACGCCTCACAACATCACTGTAACTTTGTTACCGTTGGCGCAGTATAAGTCATACCGGACATGTTCGGTATGCATACTGTCCGGTATGGCAATGGCTATAAAACGGCTAGTTTTTCAAAGGGGGTTATAAATACCCCCAAGCCTCCACCTTTGGAGGTTGCTGATTCTGCTGGTTGCTATACACGTTTTTGAGCCTTGCCAACTCTTCCAAACCCTCTCTTAGTGAGTGTGTGATCTAAATCACAAAATCCATTTGTGGGTTAAGGGAGAATTTGAAAAAAAGAGAGCCACCACTTGAGCACTTGTGCATATTGTCTATTTCATGATTTGCATTTGTTACTCTTGGACTCTTCGGTCCTAGACGGTTAGGCGTCGCCGGAGAGCACCCGAGAGATTGTGGTGTGCCTCGGAAAGTTTGTAACGGTCGATTCTGCCGCCTCAGAATCAACTAGTGGAAGGAGGAAAAAGAGTTAGAAAAGACTCCAGCTAGAGTGACCTTCGTGGTACCCTCTAGGGCTGACCTTCGCTGGGTCGCCCGCAGCCCCCTCAACGGAGAGTAGGACTCGAACGAGTCCGAACTTCGGTAAAATAAATATCGTGTCTCAATTCGCATTTCATTTGACATTTGTGTTGCTCCAGCTCTTGTGCAGGTTCTCTGTGTATATTGTCATCTCTAGTAGGTGCCTGCAGTTTGGTTTGAAGATAGAAATCAAGAGGAGCAAGTTCGGGGCTGATCTGCAGAAATCGTGTATACCGGACACGTCCGGTATTCATACCGGACACGTCCGGTATTAGAGCTCAGGGCTGAATATTATTTGATTGTTGTTCTAACTTTGTGTTGCAGGGTTGGAGCTTCTAGATATATTCTTTATACCTTGTTTACTCTGTGGTTAACTTGTGAGGGGTGATATTACTCTTAATTTGGAGTTTCCATTTTGGAAACTCCCTTTTCTAATTGTTTCCGCATTTAAAGGTGTTAATTTTTAGAAACACCTATTTACCCCCCCTCTAGGCGGCATCCTAGGTCCTTTCAATTGGTATCAGAGCGAGGTTCTCACCTAAAGCTTCACCGCCGTGAGAAAAGGATGTCGACGCCTATCGAGTTGGAGCCGGTGCTTCTCCAAAATGATGGTTCAAACTTTCTACCTTGGTCAATACATGTACTCAATGCTTTTAGAGATATTAGTCCTCTTGTTGAGCATATTCTGGATGTAAGCATACCTCTTTCTATAGTTGATTGGAGCAACTACAAAAATTTGTCAAAAGAGGAGAAGATATGCGTGCAACTCAATGCTCAAGCTATTAATATTATTTTGAGTACATTGAGTGCAGAGGTTCAAGATGAGGCAATCTTCAATGGACAATTACTTCCGGAGAGTGCTCATCTCATTTGGACTAGACCTTTTGATTTATATGGAAAATCCAATGTGATGATGCACTTGAGATCAAGTCAATGGAAAGCATGTCCATTGTGCCTTCATGCAGCAAAGAAGCCTCACAAGACCTCAAGAGCGCCGAGCCAGAGCAAGAAGTGCAAGCAGCACATGACTTGCTGTCCGCCTACACATCTGGGACGTGTTCGGTATGCCTACGGGACATGTCGGTATGGTCAAGCAAGCGAGAAGCGACAAGTAGTCAATTTGCAATGATGCTCAAGCCAGTGGCGACCAAGTGATGAGTCAACCTCGGTATCTCATGATAATATCATGTTTGCCATATGGTGCTTTTAATAGCTCTCTAGTAGAGTAATTTATTTGTTGAGATGCTGGTGTACAATAAATACTAGAGCTAAACGAGGAATCACAAGCAGCGAATTAATTGTGTACATCTTGCACCTACCGGATGTATGCGATATTACTACTAGGCGTGTCCCAGTATGGCGAAGACAGAGAAAAAAAGTGTTTTTGTTCTGAGTATTCCGGACGTGTCCGGTATTGCAGGAACCAGAACACTAATTGGATTGCAATTGAGTCTTTGATCCATATATCTTCATATATCATTAATTTACTCAGAAGCTTGTGATTTACCAAATCTAAGTGGATTATGAGCATCTCTTGAACTCAAATTTAAACATGGCAAATTATTTGGCTATGGTTCAAAATAGAAAATTGACTCCCATATTCTTAATAGAATAAAGTGCTAATTGAAAGTCATTTGAATTACTTAAAGCACTTATTTAGGGGGAGCTCAGTTTCTACTTTGCACCTTTGTGGACTAACAAATTTATCTAGCATTCTTTGTAGTCCTTTGGATGAAAATGTATCTAGCATGATCATGTGGCAATTATGGTCAACATAAAGATTGTCATGCTATGTATCTTCTTAGTGGTATTCTTGTGGGCTTAAGGCAAAGGTATGTATTTACATACATTCATTGTAAGTGCATCTAAGGCCCTTTATATGTTAGAATGTGCATTTGTGTGACATAGGAGACATGGTTTTCAAAACCCATAACTAGCATGTGTAGGTGGTGTGAATTTGAAAAACTATTTGAATCTTGGTCTTTGTGACTTAGCCTTGTCATGTGATAATTATAGCTCTCCTTGATTGATTGATTGGCTAATTAACACATGACATGGCTTTCTTAAGTCCACAATCTACTATGTCTCACAATCTCTCTCTCAAGTAATCAAAATCTATATGCCAAATATTTGGAAAAGAGAAGTGACACTCATGGCATTTGGATAAGAAAAGTATTTACACCTTATTTGGATCAAGGACATACATGTTTTTGGATCAAGAAATGATAGAAAAGGGGATTGGAATTAAGTGAATGAAATTTGGAAAAAGAACAGCCAGCCCGCAAATACCGGACGTGTCCGGTATTCATACCGAACGTGTCCGGTATGAGCCGGGTTATAAAACAGTCGGTACCCCTTCGGCCAAGTCAATTTTTCCTCCTTCCAACCAACCCAGCCGCCTCTCCTCGATCTTCATTGGCGATTTCAAGTTTCCACCGTGAAAAGGAAGAGAGGGAGATTGGATCGGAGGAGATTTGCATCAAGATCGAAGGCTCCTGGACTTGGATTTCCTATCGTATCTTCATTCACTCTCTCAAGGTACCCTAATCCCGAACCTCATCCGATCTAAGCGGTTAGGGCATGATTTTGAAATCCCTTCGATAGAGATGCTACATTACGTGTCTAGAAGCAATGCCCAGAGTTTGGATTGGATTGGTCGACAATTGAGCGAAGGACCCTGGTTAGGGTTGCTGTCCGCTCATACCGGACATGTCCGATATGACTACCGGACGTGTCCGGTATGGGACAATAGAGCATATTTTGCTCCCTTGTTTCAATCTTCTTAATAGTTGATTCTTAGGACTAAGTCTAATTGTCTATTGTGTTTTGTGAACCTTTTGACCTAGTTTGGTTAAGGTGATTACAAAGCATAGGATAATTATTCTTATTTCTATATTTCAACTAATATAAACTAGCTTTTGGGCATGTATCTAAAATTTCTTGCAAATCTTTAGATACAGGACACCAGCTATGAGTGGAAGACAGGAGCCTAGGTCTAAGCATAGGCATGATCCAGCACTAGAGAAATACAAGAAGGCAAGATAGGAAACGCATCCTACATTCGAGCCGACCAGCAGGAGGTCTACCAGAGCTGCCTCTAGTGCAGCACCTCAGTACGCAAAGGGGTCAGGGAGCTCTTCTTCTGACACTGATTCTGATGAGTTCAGAGTGGAGCCCAGAGAAGATAGAAAGAGGAAGAGCACTGATAGAGGATCAGATGAGGAGCAGGAGATTGAGGAGGAGGAGCCAGTACCTCCATTTCAGCATCAGCCTGGTCAGGGTATGCATTATGGTCTTCTTGAGACACGTCTGCCTAATGTGCCCTCTTATGTTTCTAGAGTTGACTACAGGGGAAAGGGCATGACCAGGAAAGCTAGAGATGAGAGAAGAGTTGATCCGAGAGGCTTACCTAAGGTTCAGTATGATCACCGCTTCCAGACAGCCTTTCACATGGACTTCTACTCCAGTGTGATCCTCACTAGGAACCCAGTGATTGCCAGGTCTCAGTGAATTGACTGGCAGTACATCAGAGATCTGCAGAAGGACTCCATTGATCACGCTATTGCTATTTGTGAGCATACAGGGGTATATGAGATCATGGAGTTCCAGCATGACTGGAACACCGAGGTGATTGCTCAATTCTATGCCACTCTGTATGTTGAGGAGGATGAGAGGCGTATGCACTGGATGCTTGAGGGCTAATGGTACAGTGCTGATTATGATGCTTTTGCAGCTCTACTTGGGTTCTCCGATGATGATCTTCAGAAAGATAGGATCCACATAGAGCAGGTGTTGCCTCTAGAGCAGCTCGCCTACATGTATCCACCAGGAGGTGAGAGAGGAGCAGTGGGGAAGGTTCTAGGTCTTCACCCTACCTATAGATACCTGGACAGGATGTTCAAGAAGACCATTGACTACAAGGGTGGAGACAAGGGAAACATTGCAGATTACTCCAGGAACCTACTCCATAGGATGGCACCTGATCATGACCTTTTAGCGTCTTTGATTTCATATGGTGTGAGATCAGGAGTGTTGGCGAGAGGCCCCTCAAGGGCTATGGTTTTGCTCCCTACATCATGCACATGATTGAGTAGGTCACAGGGCATACCTTTGAGTATGACAAGGTACATAAGGCCCTGAAGATTGTTGCAGATTTGCCTAAGGTTGGGGTACCTCTAGCAGGACCAGGAGGAGGAGGAGGAGCACCACCAAAGGCAGATGCACCTATAAGTGGTGCAGCAGTAGGACGAGCTTCCCCTCTACCACATGCTCCTTCACATTCTTCTTCTCATCACCGCAGTCCTCCATCCCCTATTCACAAGATGTTCAGTGCTATCCTTGGGATGTGCCAGGACATACGGACCTATCAGCAGAAGGAGAGGGAGGCTAGGAGGAAGGATACTTGGACTTTGAAGCAGATTGCTTCTAGACTTGAGCTTGATCCTCCTAGGTCTCCACTATTAGATGAGGCAGCTAGTGAGCCAGAGACTGAGGAGCAGCAGCAGGGCAGGTACGACGTAGAGTTTGCTGAGTTCCTTCAGCGACAGCAGCAGCAGGCTCTAGAGCACCCTAACACTTTACCACTATAGGCTCAGGTGCCTACTCACTCTCAGCCACGTCCCAGTGCTGCAGACGAGTGTGCTTTAGACTGGTGGAGTGACCTCACGGGTGGTTTCTATGACCCGTTTGGTGCGGGTGGTTCTCGTCCAGCCGGTGCTACACTTCGAGATGATGAGGATTTGGTAGAGATGAAGATGATGATGAGTAATCACAGCGTTAGAGAGGCGACTTTGCAGCCCCTTTGTCCTTAGTATATCATTGTTGGACCTTTGTGGTGATAGATGACAAAGGGGAGAGAAACCGATTAAAGCTTTAGGATTTTTGTTTCTTTTACTTATCTTTGTACACGAAGATATGTACTGCAGCCGTAGTTTTGAACTTCATTAATGTATCTTGAGTTTGAGATGAGACTTACTTATGCTTTATCTATGTATCTCTCGAGACATGATCTTTATTTATATATTAGTGGCTTGTGGACTTGAGAAAATGTGTAATGAGTGTTATGTGTGAAATACATGTGTTATATTTATTTTCATAAGGACTATGCATGCTAGAATGAAAATATTTGATGTGATGCCTTTATATTTATTCTTGTGTGATATATCTTGTCATATGCATCACGGTTTTACTTTGTCACACACATGCACTCCATGGATGCAATGATTTAGGGGGAGTCTCCTATATGTTTTAGTATGTGCAAATGACATTTGAGGTCATTTTGTGAATTCTAATCATAAGCACATATTAAGGGGGAGCCTCTCATAAATCATTGAACCCAAAAGCTTAAATGTTTATATCTTTTTGTAAGCTTTAATCAAGTTGTCATCAATCACCAAAAAGGGGGAGATTGAAAGTGCATCTAGCCCTTTAGTGGGTTTTGGATGATTGAATGACAACGTGATTAAAGGACTAACCCGTTTGCTAAGTGTGGATAGGTAATAGGTTATCTCATAGGTACTTAATGAAAGCCAAAATGATGTGTTGTTGTATAAACAATCTAGTTCAAGCACAAGACAACAATGCAAATGCAATTCATACAAAGGCTTATTTGTTGTGGGATTTCCATATACTATGTGAAAGTAAGCTCGTAAGAATTAATTAATGAGACATGAGGGATTGCATATGGAATGGTCAATACATGTACTCAATGCTTTTAGAGATATTAGTCCTCTTGTTGAGCATATTCTGGATGTAAGCATACCTCTTTCTATAGTTGATTGGAGCAACTACAAAAATTTGTCAAAAGAGGAGGAGATATGCGTGCAACTCAATGCTCAAGCTATTAATATTATTTTGAGTACATTGATTGCAGAGGTTCAAGATGAGGCAATCTTCAATGGACAATCACCTCCAGAGAGTGCTCATCTCATTTGGACTAGACTTTTTGATTTATATGGAAAATCCAAATGTGATGATGCACTTGAGATCAAGTCAATGGAAAGCATGTCCATTGTGCCTTCATGCAGCAAAGAAGCCTCACAAGACCTCAAGAGCGTCGAGCGGAGCAAGAAGTGCAAGCGACACATGACTTGTTATGCACTTTTGCACACTGGGGACGTGTCGAAGATGGCCAAAGCAGCAGAGCAGCAAGTAGCTATTTGCAATGATGCTCAAGCCCAGTGGCGACCAAGTGATGAGTCAACCTCAGTATCTCATGATAATATCATGTTTGCCATATGGTGCTTTTAATAGCTCTCTAGTAGAGTAATTTATTTGTTGAGATCTTTGGTGTACAATAAATACTAGAGCTAAGCGAGGAATCACAAGCGGCCGAATTAATTGTATCATCACCGCACCTACACGGATGTGTCCGATATTACTACTAGACGTGTCCGGTATGGCCAAGGACGAAAAAGAAAGTGTGCATATTGTCTATTTCGTTATTTGCATTTGTTACTCTTGGACTCTTGGTCCTAGAGCGGTTAGGGCGTCGCCGGAGAGCACCGAGAGATTGTGGTGTGCCTCGGAAAGTTTATAACGGTTGATTACGCGCCTCGGAATCAACTAGTGAAAGGAGGAAAAGAGTTGGAAGGTACCCTCTAGGGCTGACCTTCATTTGGGTCGCCCATGACCCCCTCAACGGAGAGTAGGACTCGAGCGAGTCCGAACTTCGATTAAAACAAATATCGTGTCTCAATTCGCATTTCATTTGATATTTGTGTTGCTCCAGCTCTTGTGCAAGTTCTCTGTGTATATTGTCATCTCTAGTAGGTGCCTGCAGTTTGGTTTGAAGATAGAAATCAAGGGGAGCAAGTTCAGGGCTGATCTGCAGAAATCGTGTATACCGGACACGTCCGGTATTCATACCGGACACGTCCGTTATTAGAGCTCGAGGCTTAATATTATTTGATTGCTATTCTAACTTTGTGTTGCGGGGTTGTAGCATCTAGATATATTCTTTATATCTTGTTTACTCTGTGGTTAACTTGTGAGGGGTGGTATTACTCTTAATTTGGAGTTTCAATTTTGGAAACTCCCTTTTCTAATCGTTTCCGCATTTAAAGGTGTTAATTTTTAGAAACGCCTATTCACCCCCCTTTAGGCGGCATCCTAGGTCCTTTCAATGGGCCATGCCGGAGTTCTTAAAAGCTGCGACCCACTGGAACAAGCAGGCGGTCTTGTAAAAAGAGAGGATAAAAACAAAGCTATGCTAGGATAAAATACAAGGAATAGATAGTGATTCTATCACAAAAACAGAACGGATGTATTCATTGATACAAAACTGTTCACACGGGGGCTCCCCCGCAAACTTAACGATTACATTTACTGACTACTTCTACTCCAAATACTACTGTGGCCGTTCGGCGGCATCGGCCGATGCCAAAGGAGAGGCCATGGCACATGCCGTCGGACATAATCACCGCCGCAAGGGCCCCGCTCGGTTCCGCTCCCTCAACTTCGGCGAGCGCAACGGGTACCTCAAGAACCCCGCCTGGTTCCGCTCCCTCGACTTCAGCGAGCACAACGAGTACCTCAAGGGCGTCGCACCCATAGATGCTCAGCAGAAGAGCATGGAGCTCCTGACCTTCTCATGCAGTCGAGGCAGCTCTTGGGCAGGGAAGCTGCCACCGAGGTATGGCCACCATGGCTGGAAGGTATCTCATCAAACTTTATGAACTAGCCAACCTGAGCAGTTGCAAGGGTGAAACCTCCCACCAGCGCAGTCCCGAGCGTCTTCCTCTCCGACAAGGCTCGCCCGAAAAAGACACGCTGGAAGGAGTCCACGTACGGCTCCATCCCGACGAAAGCCTCGTAGAAGATGACAAAGTCGGCGACATACGGCCCCCTCTCGTCGCCACCTCCTTGGTGGAACCCGGCCCCTTTCTCGGCATGGCGGCGGCCACCATCTCATCTCATCTGCATTGGGGACCTCCAACTCGACATCGCTCTCCCGAATCATGCAGCGTCTATGAGTTCTCCTTTCCTTCTCCCTTCCCTATTTTAAGAAGAGGCGGAGTAGTTGAGGAAAAGGCGAAAGGATTGAGGCGAGAAACCCTCTCCCTTCCCCCATTCAATGCGGATGAGAAACAACGAGGAGCACGCATACTGACAGATGGGGCCTTTTGATCGTCGGAACAGACGGCTTTGGTTAGAGCGGGATGTGGCTCGGGTATGGCCCACCACTACCACCGCATGACCCGGCGCGAGAAACAAAGCTCTACCAGCGTGGTGGGCTCTCCGCCTTCCTAGGCGGGACTTGGAAAGACCCAAACAAGCGGGATCTCCGCCGGGAGAGACCATCGGGCTTCTTGAGTCTAATCGAGGCGGCTCGAGGAAAGCGCCGAGAGAGCGAGTAAGGAGCAAAGGGGCGCCCCACGTGGGCCATGCCAACTCCGTCATGAGCAGCGAGCACGGATCTGGTCGGACATTTTCGATTGGAGCTCTTCAAACCCGTCACTCGAGTCATCAAGGTAACATTACCAACCCCCACTATTTCTTTATATAAATCATTCATACATCCATACACGCATTCATTCCATACCTGCGCTCCCGGACGATTCTACCACGAATCGCTCGGGGGCTCGAAACTAAAGCATTACGTATGCGATCAAATACATCTGGCGCTCCGTGTTGCATCACCGAAGCCGTAGTTGCCTCATTCAACATGGCTGACGACCGGCCGGGGGTTGAAGGCCCGGCCCACGAAGGCTCAAGGCCGCCTCGCGTCAAACAGAGCCGGGAGAAAAGCGCAGATGAGCCCCGGCGGCCCTCGCCCGATGCCGCCAAGCGACGGTGTCATCTCAACCTTCTCGTTCGATCCTAAACCTCGTCAAACCCATAGAATCTCCATCGAGGGGAGGCCAGCAAGCCACCCGGGTCGGTCTCCGGAATGACCTAGGCATCTGCCGGGTTGCGAGTTAAGGAAGCGGTGGAATGTCACAAGAGGGCTATGCCGACCCGTCCACGAACGGCGGACCCAGATTCCACTCGATCATACCCGTTAGCGAGCTCACGAAGCCCGCGTCACTCAAGCTTGAACCATCGAGACAGCGGCGATGCTTCAGACCCTCCGATTATGAGAAACCGCGGACGGTACCCTTCAGACCTGTACACTGCGAGGCGGTACCTGCGACCTCCACAGCAGCATGAGAACCCAAAGCGAGTGTTATAGGCGCCGATATTTTCCCCTACAGTATTGTGGGCGCCATCAACTCCCATACCGGAACAAATGCAGTAAGGCTCCCCACATGCCTCTAAGGCATCGATAGTGTTGTGGGCACGCAGACATTTACCGTGTCGGTGAACATGGTAAAACCCCTTGTATGCCTCTCGACATCAACGGTATGATGAGAGCACCGACATCGCCATACCAAAAGAAAAGCAGCGCAACATCCTACGTGCATCGACATTAAAATGAGTATTGTAGGCGCCTATCATCATCTTGTACCCGTTGGCATAGGCGTGAAGACTTAGCGACATACGTACTCTCTCCCTCTCACTTGTAAAGCTATCCCCTTCATCTATAAAGGGATCGCTTTCTCCCAAAAAGGCGGTTCATTCAAATCGACCAACTTTACTAGGACACAACAAGCAGAACCACAGGTTTAAACCACAAGCACACACTTGAACAATTAGCACATAGCAGGGCTCCCGTCACTCTCAGCCCTTCAGACTATAGCTCGACCTCTACCCCCATCTTTCTCTTTCTCGTTTATAACCCCATTATAAACTTCGAGCACCTAGGCTTAGGAATAAAGTCATCAACCGACTCAAACTAAACATAGAACACGTTATCTAAACTAGTATAAACCCTATATCATTAAGTGTTAGACCACCTCCGATCAAAACTACAAATATTTTAAGTATTGCTTATTTTCTGCACCGGCATGCCT